>MBFT01000535.1:115447-125868 GCA_003086725.1 Furculomyces boomerangus | reverse complement strand
TCCATACTCTTCAACTCTTTTCTAAGAATCTTTCCTGAATTGTTCTTTGGTATCGCCTCTAAAACTTCAACACCTCCTCTCAATTTCTTATGAGGCGCTACTTGTTGATTAAGCCAAGCACCAATTTCTTTTGCTAATCTATCTTTCTCTTCTTTCGATGCACTTTTGTGTTTTTCTACTAGAACTAGATACGCCTTTGGAACCTCTGTAGCTTGTTCTTCGAGATCGATACCTATAACCGCACAATCAGCCACATTTTCGTTCATTAGGAGCAACCCCTCAAGCTCTGCTGGTGCAACTTGATAACCCTTGTATTTGATAAGTTCCTTGATACGATCAACAGCATGTAAATTGTTTTTTAAATCGAAAAAACCTAAATCTCCTGTATGCAAAAATCCATCCTCATCAATAGTTTCTTTTGTTGCGTCTGGTCTATTCAAATATCCCTTCATTATCGTTGGACCTCTGAAACACAACTCACCGATTTGGTTGTATCCAAGCAAATTTCCATTCTCATCAATTACTTTTGCTTCCAAATTATTTAACAAAACTCCCGATGATCCATCATTTTCATGGTGTTTAAACGAGTTTGACAAAGTTGG
This sequence comes from Furculomyces boomerangus, assembly GCA_003086725.1. Taxonomy (NCBI): domain Eukaryota; kingdom Fungi; phylum Kickxellomycota; class Harpellomycetes; order Harpellales; family Harpellaceae; genus Furculomyces; species Furculomyces boomerangus. The sequence goes on along the minus strand of MBFT01000535.1, from coordinate 125,266 downwards.
ACTAGTTTCTGTTAATCCATAAGCTCTAACAACACCCAAGTTCTTAAACCTTTCATAAAATTTTGCCAGAGCGTCTTTACCCATGGGTGCTGATCCCGTACGTATACTTTTCATCGAGCTTAAATCGTATTTATGGATGTTTGGGTTGTTCACTAGTCCAATGATTATTGGTGGGACGACGTGTCCAAAGGTAATTCTGTGTTCTTGAACAATTTGGAGGAACAGATCGGAATCGAATTTTGGCATTACTACAATTCCTACACCCTATTACAAACTTTAGAAATGTAAAAATATATATTTCTTACCATTGATATCCCACAATTCATTATAGAATTGAATCCGTAGATATGATAAAATGGTAGAACTCCAATGAATTTCGGAGGGTATGTCTTTCTATCAGTCCATTCATCATATTCCGCAAAGATGGCGTTTAGGTATATGCTACTCACAACGTTTTTGTGTGTCAACATGACACCTTTTGGGACACCCGTCGTTCCTGAAGAATATGGTAGTGCAGCAACTTTGGTTTCTGCTTCGTTGTTCGATATTTTATATTGAACAAAATCTTTTTCAAAACACAAGAAATCTTCAATATGACAATTTCCAACTGCTGATTTGTTGGCTTCGATGTCCAGCAAAATTATGTTTTCGTTTTTTATGTTTAGACCTGCAATACCAATTGCCTCCTTCGTAATTTCAACTAGGTGACTTTGTGTTGCTATAGCTTTCGAGTTTGAGTCTTTTAGTTGATAAGCAAGCTCTCTAGCTGTATAGTTCGGATTCACTAGAGTCGCCACCCCACCAACCATGAGTGTCCCATAAAACACAACAGGATAGTAAATTGTGTTTGGTGTAAATATCGCCAAAACGTCGTCATATCCAAAACCTAGCTTGTTTGCGAGTCCTGATGCAAATCCCTTTGACTTTTTTTCTATTTCGTATATATCCATTTTCTTGCCTGTTGGTCCATCTGCTATAGCAAAACCAGACCTGTTATTTGACTGTGCATTATGTCTTTTCCCTTCTCCTATGCAGTACCTTGGCACATCAATATCGGGAATATCAAGATCTGGAAATGTTGACTTGAATATCATTTTTGCTTTTGTTCTTTGTTCTTACTCTTGAAAAATGGTTTTTGTTTTAAAAGGTTAAATCAAACTTCTTTTGTACTTTTATTATTTTACACAGGACTCTAAGTTATCATCAAACACAAGAACTTTGATAACGATTTTTCTTGTTTGAAATTTAACGGAGTAATCCATTTCCCGATAAGTACAACTAAATTTGTTCCGAGTACAAACCAAATATTACCTGATTTGCCAATCCACAATAAATTTGTCCAATTAATGTTTTTGACAAAATCTATCAAATAATACTAGTTCTCTTCAAGAACAAACCGGAACAGTAGTTTTCATATTCAAACATACCTTTAAATTACAACCAAGGTCAGACACTTTGTTCTTTTTACAAAAAAGTTCAAAAAAATTTATATTTAACAAAGATCACTATTTTTTTGTTTGCAAAAATTGAAGAAATACAATACTAAGCTTAAAAATATAAACTCGAATTATTAGAAATGTATAAAATCTGATTGACTTGTGAACCAGGCATTCAATAAACAAGACTTATTATGTTGCATTTGCTTGTATATCATTATTGCCATCATGTAAACTACAAAATATATCACAAAAATGTCAGATTTGAATATCTAAAGGAAACTCCATTTTAAAGGGAAACATACCTGTACTGTTTTAAAAGAATACATTCACCACCTTCGTTCAAATCAATATTGTAAAGGTATACAAATCCTTCTGATGTGATAACAATGACCTGCGACATAATACTACTCAAATAATAATTAGTTTGGAGATTGGGTTTAGCTTTCTCTCGGAAAGGAAATAATATGTCAATTAGTTTCGTATAGAAAATGAAAGAAGATTACGTTGAAACGGCGGCGATACTTTGTATTCCAGATTTTGGTAGCTTTATGTGTGCAAAATCACGAGATGGTTCCCAAATTTCCGAAATCGAGCCAGGCATTAGTGAAGCAGCTTTTCCAACCAGCTTACTTCCCATTATCCCTCTCCATGATGATCCAGTTCCTTTGTCCTTATTTCTTTGAGAGCCCGAAGCAGAATTTGATGAAGGTTCGTTCAAACTATTGTTTTCATATTGGAAATTGGTTAGAGCTGAAGTACTATTTTCTGATAGGAATGTTTGCTGGTTGCTATTGCCATCATCCAACAATCCATATTTAGCAGCAGAAAGTGCAGGTCCCATTTGATCGTTGTCTTGAATTGGTGGACTATTACTGCTACTTCCTTTATTATTTTTGTTTTTACCAGAGCCAGATTTTTTGTTATTAAAAACTTTGAAAATGTGTAACGTATCAGTATCAGATGAGACACAAAGTAAAGTTGACCGAGCATTAAAAGTCATGTTGTAAATATGAGCAGAGTAACTACCTCTCCTAAGTTGTGCAATTTTGGTGGAATTTTGAATAGAAAAAATTCGAATTACAGTTCCCTAAAAAAAAGTAAACAAAAATATAGAATGAATACAGCTAAATTGTTAATAGTATTTCATATAGAATTAGTGAAATTTGGTTCTAACCTTTTCACTTGATGTTGCCAGTAAACTTCCCTCTGAATTTATGGCAAGACATGAGACAGGGCCTTTGTGAGCTTGTATGACGCTCACTGCTTCACAAGTGTTTGCATCAAATATCATAACATCACTTGTTATTGAACTGAGAGAAGGTGGGTTTGGAGAGCCCTTACTACTAGGTACTATGGAAGGGGCTGGATAAGCTATGTAACATTTCTCGCTACTAGATGACATTGCGCATATCCCTATATTTAGTTAAAACAATAAAATTGGTTTAAGAGTTTTTGAATTTTGTGGTGATAAAAATGATATTTTTTACTCCAAAATATAAAGGTAAAAAATGAACAAACAAAATGTAGTGGTTTAACTAACCTTTAGGATTAGGGGGTGTCTCAATAGTATGTAGCAACTTCATGTTACTTATGTCGTAAATGTAAATTTGGTCTTCAAGAACAACAACCAACCGTCTTCGGTTGAGTTTTACATTCAGAATTGTCGTAGGAAAAGTAAGTTCACATATAGTGGTTTCCCTCTGTTTTGATAGAAATGATAATTGTTAGAAAATGGCAATTTAAAAGCAAAGTTGGAGACACAATAAGAATCTGGATACTCTCAAAAGAAGTTTAAAAAGTTTCAAGACTTACTTTTGTATTTTTAATCTGTAGGCGTCTTGGAGACATTTGTGGTTGATCACCAGAACCTACTAGGGCAACCAGAGAGGTAGAAAATAACATTTCAACTATTCCTACACCTCCTTGATCTAAAAGATAGTAGAAAATACATGAAAAAATAGCAAAGTACTGAGCGGTATTTGTAGTATAAAATGAAGATTATACTTATGAGCAATAAGTTTTGTAAAAGAAAAGGGTTGATGAAAAAATACCTTTAGAATAACATTTTCCAAAAGGATCGCAGTTAAATATTCTATACCCTTTTCTTGTTCCAACAGATATACAGCTAGATAGTTTAAAAAAGATAAAGTTGTTGAATGATAATTTTAGCAATAATAAGAAAGGTACAAAAACAAAACATTTACCTGAAATCTTGGTTGAAATTTATAAAGAGAATGTTGCTTGATAGCTGTGAAGTGTTCATATTCTAAAATTGTTATTTGGAAGATTGTCTAGAATTTGTTTTTTATGTAGGCCGATATTGTAAATATAAATTGTGTAGCAACGACAAGTATATTGAGCTTTTATTTAATGGGGTTCTAAAAAAAAGTGAAACAAAGCTATGTGGCTTTTAACTGGGAAGAGATTATAAACTATTGGATAAACAAGTTTTTGTATTTGGTTAGGTAAAAAGTATGGGGGTATGGAATTTCAAGGGCTGGATTGAAAATTATATTAGGATAGAGGGGGAAATTGAAGATGAGAAAGTTTTGGATTGAGATTTTCTGAGGTTGGAAAGGGACTATGAGGATATGTGGACAAATTAAAGCTTTGAAGATTTCTTATTGCTATTTTGGCTTGGTTATTTAATTTTGGATTTTTCATGCAATGTTACTATTTTCTCCATTATTTATTTTGCCAACCTTTCTATCCAATAGTCTTACGTAATCCCAACAAGCCAATGGTTTTTGGTCATGCACCAAGTACAGTCATTTTCTTTATATTTTTTCCATTCTTTGAAGCTCAGCTCACACAAGTTTCAGATATCTTGGCAAAATCACGTGATACAAATAAAAATTTTGGGTTAAATAAAAACTAATATTGTTGCTTATTAGACTGAAATACAAGAAAAATTTGTATAATAAATATTCACTTTTTAGGGCCAATCATATTTAAATGTAGAGCTGTAATATGGCCTTTAGTAGTTGCTTCCTGGTGCGTTGCTACTTTGAGGAGTTGATGCTGCAGGCTTGTAGTTGGGGTTTGCTTTCCTGGCAAGGAGTTCCTCAACAATAGGCTTGGTTCCAGAACATCCAATTCTGGTAGATCCAGCATTAAGGCATTCAATCAAGTAGTCAAGGTTTCTTATTCCCCCCGAAGCTTTTACTTGAACATTTGGAGGACAAGAGCTACGCATGAGTTTTAGGTCTGGAATTTTGGCACCACCAGTTGAAAATCCTGTTGATGTTTTGACAAAGTCTGCACCAGCTTTTGTAGAAAGCTTGCAAGCAGTTACAATTTCTTCGTTGGTTAATAAGGAGCATTCGAAAATAACTTTGACTATTACAGCAGGATACTTTGCCTTTGATTTTGAAACCACTTGACGAATTTCTTCTTCAACTTCAGCATGTTTTCCTGACTTGAGGTGACCAATATTGATAACCTGGAAATATGAATAAAAAGGCGTTAGATTCATGCAAGATCTAATGATTATATAATGGGTGTTGACACAGTTTACTTACCATATCAAGTTCTACAGCACCATCCTCCAAAGCCTGAAGAGATTCTGCAACCTTAGCTGGGGTTGATGAATTTCCGTGTGGGAAGGATATAACAGTTCCAACTGAAACACTTGATCCTTTCAAAGTTTCGGCGGCTAATTTTACGTCACATGGTTTGACGCAAACACTGAAAGCATGATATTCAGCACATAGTTTGCAACCTTCAATAACTTCATCAATGGTCATTTCAGGTCTGAGCAAGGCATGATCAATGAAGCCAGCAACTTGCTTTGGGGTAAGAGATTCAACAGTGTAAACAGAAAGAGACATTTAAAACAGAGGTTTTGGAAAAAGAATCTTAGAGATTTAAAAGAAAGTTTGGATAGGAAAATGTATGAGATAAATGAAGCAAATTTGATCTAGAAGCTTAATTTACAAACAATTTATTTTTGGACCATTTCAACACCAATTAACATCCAAGAGAAAAATGCCTGTACTTTTCCGCAAATAGCAAAACTTGGATCAAAACCCTATAAAACCATTCCACAAAAAGAGTTTTGGCCAATAACAAATTAATATGAAAACTGTGAAATTTGATTGGCTTTTTGAAAGTTTTCTTTGTTTTGTGTTATTTTTCAATCCTTTACAATATTTGGTTTACCAAATCATAATCAAGCAGATCACAAGAAGTGCTATTTTTATGTACAACCCTTCAAAAAGATAAACTTTTTACAACCCATCTTTTGTTTGAGTTCTGTTTTTATACCCTACTCTATTCTCTCCTTCAACTTTTTCTTAATTCAAAATCTTTCTTCACCTCAAGTACTTTATTGTTTTCTATATTTACAATGACCGAGATCCAACAAATCTGTGAGCTTCTCCAATCCATGGGGTTGTCAAAGCAAGTTGTAACCCACAAAAAAGTTGAAACTATAGAATTGTGGTCTGAAGCTCTAAACTCAATCAAAGCTTCAAATCCTTCTGCCTTAGATAGTGTCAACTTCGTACTCACAAAGAGTTTAATTCTAAAGCCAAAACAACCTAAAAATGCCGAACCAATCCAAGTTTTTGTAATTGCCAAAGCTGATTCTGCCGTTTCTATGGGTGCTTTAGGCAAAGAACTAGGTCTTAAGGAATTGCGTTTTGCAAACGATGAAGTTCTCACATCTGTTTTCAACACTTCAAAGGGCAACGTCTCACCCTTTGCTCTTGGAAATGTCCCAAAAGAAAAAATTGCCAATGTGAAGGTAATCTTGGATGAAGCTCTAGTTTCAACCCAAACCGAAATTGCCTTCCATCCTTGTAGTTCAGATCATACCGTTTTTATCAACTCCAAAACTCTTAAACAATATCTGGACTCCACTATTGGTGAATCTGGTTACAAAGTTCTCGACCTTTCTTTGATATCTGCTGCAGCTCCCCCACCAGCTTCATCCAAACCAGCCGCAAAATCTGCTGAACCAAAAGTTCAAAAGAAAACTGAAGATGTTGCTGGTGTCACTAAACTTGGTCTTGAAGTAGGCAAAGAAGAAGACTTTTCTCGTTGGTATCAACAAGTCTTAACTAGATCTGATATGCTTGATTACTATGATATCTCTGGATGTTACATCATCCGTCCATGGGCTTATCATGTTTGGCAAACTATCCAAGAGTTTTTTGACAAGAAAATCAAAACTCTTAGCGTCAAAAATTGCTACTTCCCAATGTTTGTTTCCCAAAGAGCTCTTGAACAAGAAAAAGATCACATTGAAGGATTTGCTCCTGAGGTTGCATGGGTCACTAGAGCTGGCAGCTCTGAGCTTGACGAACCTATCGCTATCCGCCCAACTTCAGAAACCGTAATGTATCCATACTTTGCCAAGTGGATCAGAAGTCATAGAGATCTACCATTGAGATTGAATCAGTGGTGCAGTGTAGTTCGCTGGGAATTCAAGAATCCACGTAAGTTTTACTCTTATCTCTTTTCTAATGTCCAACTTTATTTTACACCACCCTTCGAAATATTCAAAGTAACGAAAACTTGAGCATTACATTTTATTTCACTACGAAATCATTTGCCTTATATTTACCCAAAATTCAGATATATATTTACACTTTTTAACTTGGAAACACCTAATCAAATTGAAATACTAATTTTTGTTATTTATAGAACCATTTTTGCGCACTAGAGAATTCTTATGGCAAGAAGGTCATTGTGCATACATTGATAAGGCTGGAGCTGATTCCGAAGCTAGAGCCATTCTTGCATTCTACAAAAGTGTGTATGAATATCTCCTTGCCGTTCCTATGATTGATGGTGTCAAATCAGAAAAGGAAAAATTTGCTGGTGGTCTCTATACCACAACTATTGAAGGTTATGTACCAGCAACTGGCCGTGGTATTCAAGCTGCCACATCCCACAACTTGGGTCAAAGTTTCTCCAAAATGTTTAATGTTGTTGTTGAGGATCCAAACTCGCCAGCAAATGCCAATGGTGATGCTGCCAAGCTTAATGTCTGGCAAACATCCTGGGGATTATCAACTCGTACTATTGGTGTCATGGTTATGGTTCATGGTGACGATAAAGGTCTTGTTATGCCTCCACGTGTTTCCGAGATCCAAGTTATCATTATTCCTACTGGTCTCACAACTAAACATACCGACAAAGACCGTGCCTTAGTCCACAATGCTTGTCTTGACCTTGTTTCCCAGCTAACTAAGGTTGACATTCGTGCCGATGCTGATTTGCGTGAAAATTACACACCTGGATTCAAATACAACCACTGGGAATTGAAGGGTGTTCCAATCAGACTTGAAATTGGTCCAAAAGACCTAGAAAAGAACTCTGTTTTGTCTGTTCGTCGTGATACTTTTGCAAAAGCATCTCTCCCTCTTGAAAACATTGAAGAAACCATTGCCAACTTGCTTGAAACTATCCAAAGTGATATGCTTGCCAAAGCTACTCGTGAAAGAGATGCTGGTGTTCGTATGGTTTTGAGCTGGGATGAGTTTGTTCCTGCTCTCAACAACAAATGTTTGTGTTATATCCCATGGTGCAACACTTCCGAATGTGAGGATGCCATCAAAGAGCGCAGTTCCAGAGCTGAAGTTGGTGATGAACCACAAGACGAAAAGGCACCCTCTATGGGAGCCAAGAGTTTGTGCATTCCATTCAACCAGCCAACCAACCCACCTCTCGTTCCTGGAGAAACTAAGTGCATCCAGTGTGGAAATCTTGCAACTGTTTATGGTCTTTTTGGTCGTTCTTACTAAAACTTTTTTTTTCAAAAATATTTTTTTTACTTGTTATCTCTGATGTTTTCTTTTTCTCAAATTAATTATTTTCTCTGTTTCTTTGTTTTCCTGATTTGAATTCGTTTCCATTCTCAAATTCAATTCTTAAAAATCTTTGAATATCTTTAACCATGGAAAATAAAAACAATAACGCAAACACATCAAACTTCAACCAAAATCCTTCTGACAATACACCTTTAAATGTCAATCTTGAAGAAATAATAAATCAAGATGGTGTTTTAAAACTCGATAAAAACGGAAATCCAGAAGGCGAACTTTTGGATTTCAACTCCCTTATGGCTTCAGGATTAGATCTTTCCTCTAATTCGGCCTATATGGATATCGCTGAACCTATGGTACAGGATGTATTTGCAAACATACCTGAATTTCCTACTGATAACAACATCAACATAAACTCTGCCATCGATTATGGAACTGGATTGAACATTGAGGTAGTGTTTCAAAACTAAATAACTCTTTAATTAGTTGAATTATAATGATTTGTTTTTCTAATTAAACATTGTTTTTAGGATTCTTCAAAACAAAAAGATAATCTTTCAAACAATAACATTTACCAAAACAATTTGGTTGAAAACTTTAACAAAATAATCCAGTCTACCACATTGACTAACACAAATACCTCTTTGAACACAGATTTGTCTGTACCAACACCAGAAAATCATCCAATCAATACACCAATAGAAGAAATTTCTGATGATGACTACGAAATGCACAACACTAATAGTCTTTTTGGCCTGGAATCATCTTCAGAAAGTTATAGTTCACCGAAAAGCATTATGGAGGATACGATGAATGTAAATACAAATACTGAAACAAAAGGAGGTAAGGAATATATATATATATTATGAATATCAAAGGCAAAGATTTTAATGATTATAATATTTAAAACTAGGTTTAGATGATATCGAACACGATACGAGTATAACTGAATTTAATGATATTGATGAAACAAGTGAATTGGCTAAAAATGAAACTAGAAAGGTTCAAGTTTCAGACCTTGTGAAAGCAACATTTGAAAAGGAAAAATTTAGATCAACAAATAGTACAGCACAAATATGCGATTTATTTGAAATAGAACAGGTAACTTTGTTTTTATTTTCCTATTACCATTCCATTGAATATGTTAGTTTTCAGAAATTTATATTTTTTTAATTTGGTAGGAAGTATGTAGTTTAATACAGTTGGCAGCCAATGCAATCAAAATATTAACGCCATCGGTTTTAAAAACACCAGATGATGGAAACAATATTTTTGATGGTGATATACCAGGAGTATCTACAGAGGAATACAGATTTTCCATAGCAAGAAACTTTGAAAAACTAATATCCGAGTTTATGGGTAAAAGTGCAGATATTCAAAACAGAATATGTAAACACCATACTAATTTGTTACGTTCGGGAATAGCAGAAACAAATATTCCTTTCACAGCGACATCAGCAGGACCCGAACGTGAACTCGAAAACTGGACCCTTGCATTAAACATGCTTTCTAATGAACTAGAAACGATCTGCAAAAGTGCCAACTAATATTTAATACCAGTAATAGATTTGGTTTCTAACTTGTAAAATACATTTAAAATAAAATAG
>MBFT01000535.1:60088-75502 GCA_003086725.1 Furculomyces boomerangus | reverse complement strand
TGCTAAAGCTCTTAAGAAAAAATCAGACGAACAAAAGGCTCTTGATTCTGAAAAGACAGTTTTTGTTGGAAATGTTTCAATTGAGACTTTAAAGGATAAGGTAAGAACCAAAACTCTATAAAATGCTTTATATTACTTTACTGCCTATAGTTTTGAAGTTTGACTAAGTCTCTGAATATTTTAGAAACTACAAAAAAAGTTTAAATCCTTGTTTAAAGATTTTGGTAATGTTAAAACTGTTCGATTCAGATCGATTGCATTTTCAGAGCCCATGCCCAAAAAGAGCGCTTTTGTTTTGAAAAAATTCCATTCGGAAAAAGATACATGTAATGCATATGTTTTAATGGAAACAAAAGAAGAAGCACAATTAGCATCCAAACTTAATGGAACCATATTCGAAGATAGACATCTCAGAGTTGATGTTTCGTCAAACACAAAGTCAGAGGCTGATGATACAAAATGCACAATTTTTGTAGGCAATTTATCATTTACAGCAAAAGAAGAAGATTTATGGAAGTTGTTTGAAGGCTGTGGAGATATAGAATATGTCAGAATTATCCGAGATTCTCAAACAGGTCTAGGGAAAGGCTTCTGTTATGTAAAGTTTAAAGATAGTTCATCAATACCTCTCGCTTTGAAACTGAACAAGTCAAAAGTGGACAAGCGTGAACTCCGTATTATCAAAGCCACCGATTCAAAGAAACTCGGAAAGAAAAAAACAAAAACCCTTTTAAATAAACAAAACAACAATGATAGATCTGGTAAAAGACAAAAGGTTCAAGGTGCTCGATCACTAAACCCATATTCCATGGCTGCAGCTCCTTCTAAAAAGGATGGTGCCTATAGAAGAATAAAAAAAAAGAATTTACAAGAAGCTTAACATCCTTTCATTGCTCTTATCTATTACATGGTTGTTTCTTTATATCCTTTTTTAAACTTTTATTGAAAATATAAATGTTAATAGAGCTTTTAAAACTACAATATTAATAAAATCGCTTTGTATCAACGCTTGAAGATGGCCCGAAAAAATCCACATGCAATACCTATATTTAAAATGAATTAGTCTTGATAAAAACTTTAGAATGTAGCATTAACCAAGTGAAATTTGAAAATTAAATGTTCAGATATCTGCCCTTATTGATTAAATCAGTTTGACAACATAATCCTTAACTAGAGACCAACAAAAGAATAAAAAATAAACTCGAAAGTTTACCATTTGTTTCAATTCCATTGGCTTTAAATATTATCATAGGACAAAAAAGCATTAAATTCAAACACAATGATAGTAAACATGTTTCAAAGAAATATATCCAGTTTCTGTTTGATTCCTTAATCTTTTTTTTTTTGGCCTTTGGTTAAAGATTTATATTTAGTGTTTTATGCTGCCAAGAATCATTTTACTAGACGTTTCTTCATTACATGTCATTTCTCTTTTGGATATATTTTAAGAATAAAGTAAAAAAATAATATTTTACCTAGATAAAGGAAATCGTCAGATCTATTAAAACAGAAAAGAGGTTTACATACATTCTGGTAAAAAAATAGTTTATTGATATTTTAGTGGATCAATCAACTTTTTGAAAAATTTTCAAACCCGAAAATTTTTTAAAATTAGTTTCCAGCTTTCTATAAATTTTTTCCTCAACTGATTCATACTCATTTCACATTCTATAGATCTTTTTTTTGGCCTTAGCTTGTTTAAAGATGAAGCTAGACTTTAAATTCTCTAATCTATGTGGCTCTGCATACAAACAAGGAAATCTTATATTCACACCTGATGGAAATTGTGTGCTTAGTCCTGTTGGTAACCGAGTTACAATGTTTGATCTGGTCAACAGCAAATCAGAAACCTTTCCATTTGAAGCTAGAAAGAATATTGTGTACATGGCACTATCTCCAAACTCACAACTGCTTCTTACTATTGACGAGGATGGTAGAGCTTTGCTTGTGAATTTTGTTAGACGGGTTGTTATACATCATTTCAACTTCAAAGGTTCTGCAAGAGTTGCGGAATTTTCTCCAGATGGTATGTTTGTTGCAGTTGCTGTAGGAAAGAGAGTCGAAGTATGGAAAACACCAAAACTGAATAAGGAATTCACTCCATTTGTTTTGCATAGAAAATATTCAGGTCATTATGATGATATAACTCATATTAGTTGGTTCTGGGATTCGCGCTTTTTCCTTACTAGTAGCAAGGATTTGACTTCAAAAATATTTTCAACTGATCCAATTCCTGGTTTTATTCCATCGACACTTGCTGGACACAGAGAAACCGTTATTGCATCTTGGTTTGCAAATGATAAAACAACAATCTATACTGTTAGCAAAGATGGAGCCGTAGCAGTTCACAAGTTTAATTTATATGATACCCAAGAAGAAATTGAATTTGGAACTTTCCCTGTAAATAGTGAGACTGGAGAACATTTGCGAACTCAATGGTCAACCCCAAAACATCATTATTTCAAGCAAGTTGGATCAAAAGTACGCTGTGCATTTTTCAACAGCTCTACTCAAATTCTTTTGGCAGGATTCAGTAGCGGTGTTTTTGGAATGTGGGAAATGCCTACTTTTACAGAACTTCAAACACTATCTATCTCTCAAAACAAGTTGACTGCAGCAGCGATTAACCCTACTGGAGAATGGGTTGCACTTGCTTCCAGTAAACTTGGCCAACTATTAGTATGGGAATGGCAGAGTGAATCATACATATTGAAGCAACAGGGACACATTTATGACATGAGTTATGTTGCATTTTCAGGTGATGGTCAGTATGTAGCTACAGGCGGAGATGATGGTAAAATAAAAATATGGATGGCTTCTACAGGCTACTGCTTTGTAACTTTTTCAAATCATTCTTCATCAATTACTGCAATTCAATTTACTAAACAAAACCAAGTTGTTGTTTCTGCATCACTTGATGGAACTGTAAGAGCATTTGATTTGGTGCGGTACCGGAACTTTAGAACATTTTTATCACCTACTCCAGCCCAATTTTCTTCTGTGGCTGTTGACCCAAGTGGTGAAATTGTTTGTGCTGGTTGTCAAGACTCTTTTGACATTTATGTATGGAGCATGCAAACAGGAAAGCTTCTTGACGTTCTTAGTGGACATGAAGGACCAGTTTCCTCCCTGGAATTTAGACCTGATGGCGTACAACTTGCATCTTCATCCTGGGACAAAACTGTTCGTCTTTGGGATGTATTTGACCGTGGAAAATCAGTAGAATTAATAAATCATAACTTTGAAGTTCTTTCTGTTACTTACCGTCCAGACTCTAAACAAATGTGCACATCCACTCTGGATGGCCAAATACACTTTTGGAACACTTTTGATGCTACTCAAGCTGGGTCGATTGAAGGACGTCGTGATATTGCAGGAGGAAGGAGACAGAATGATTTGAGGACAGCTGAAAACTCCTCTTTTGGGAAATCATTTAACTCTCTTTGTTATTCCGCCGACGGCTCTGTAGTTCTAGGTAGTGGAAATAGTTTGTATGTTTGCCTATATGATGTGGAATCGGCTGTTCTTCTGAGAAAGTATCAAATCTCATCCAATTTCTCGTTTGATGGAATGCACGAAAAACTTAACAGCAAATACATGACCGAAACAGGTCCTATTCAGCAAATAGATAGTGATCATGATGCCTCAGACTTGGAGGATCGACTTGATAAAAGTCTTCCAGGGGCACAAACTGGTGACTTATCCAAGAGATCGACTTTAGAGTTAGTTAGAACACGATGCATTCGTTTTAGTCCATCTGGACGTCAATGGGCAGCAGCAACAAATTTGGGTCTTGTAATTTTTAGTCTTGATAATACTTTACATTTTGATCCATTTGATCTCGACACCAATATCACACCCGAAACAGTTCTGAACTTGGCCAAGAAAAAAGAATATCTCAGATCAATAATTAACGCATTAAGACTTGGAGAACATGCGGTGATCAGTACAGTTTACAAATACATTCCAATTGAACAGGTTAAAATAATTGTAAAACAATTTCCATCAAAATACTTGTTAAGAATGCTATCATTTGTATGTACTGTATTTGAAACCAACTGTTTGCTTGAACTGAATCTCACATGGATCAATCAACTTTTAATAAATCATGGCAGCTACTACAGCTCAAACTCCACATCTACAAAACCTGTTTTGAGAGATGTCAGAAAGTTAATATTCCGAGTACATTCAAGCCTTGGAAAACTTTGTGATGAAAATACATATGAACTTTTAAGATTGTTAACATGTAAATTGCCAGAAACTACAGATTATGAGGAGTAATTACTATTTTATACCTAGAAAAATAAATTGCGGAATGGCCATTGATACAGTTATCTGTATGTTTTATTTTTTTGTTAGATCTTGATTTATTCAGAAATAAAAACCATGAATATATTTCAAGTACAGTTATTTTATGATCTTTCAAGAATCCAATCTTTGTATAACAAGGAAACAGTTTCAGAAAATTCCTTTTCCATATGCATTTCATGATATTCGGAATCAAAAAGAACGAGTTTTTTATCCAAGTTGGAAGGCAACTTGCTAATAAACTCTTCTGAACCTTTAGATACAGTAAGTTTGTCACCTTTCCCGTGAATTATCAGGACAGGAGTTGCATATGTTTTAGTGTTTTTGTTCAAACAGTTTTTGCGTTCATTGGCAAGGCTTGTTAGTGATCCTACTGAAAGGATGCCAAAAATATATAAGGATTTTCTATTTCTTTCTAATTCCTCAACATTGCTGGTAATGTGGGTTTCATTCAGCTCGCGAGAAATAGGGAATGAGGGTATCAGATGACTCATTGCGGAAATAAATCTTTGTTTAATTGGCGAGTATCCAAGTCTTTTGTTAAATGAAATTGCAGGAGCTGAAGCTATAACTCCAGAAACCAGTTTTCCATATTCTGGATATCCACAAAAACACAATGATATCCCACCACCCATAGAGTGCCCAAACTATATATCGTCCATTAGGTCATATGTTGGTTTAATGTTTAGACTTACCAAGAAAGTAGGTACATCAGGAATTGTATTTATTTCAATCATATATTTCAGGTATCCATACAGCTCATGCATTGTACCGAGATGGCCAAACTCTCCGTTTTTCCATGCTGTTCTTCCAAACCCTCTCAAATCAAAAGCAAACCCTTGTATCCCATACTTTGCAAGTACTCTCAAAAGATTCTCGTATCTGTCACTGTACTCTCCATACCCATGTACCAAGACCAACACTGCTTTTGGCATACTTTCAGTTATTTTATAAAGCCTTGTATAGAATAAGGTTCCACCATAAGGTATCCATTTTGTAATTTCTGTGTATTTGTACTCGTTTTGTTCCATTTTTTTAGGTGGATTCGCATCCAAGTTTTCAGTCATTTGAATTTTGTTAAAGGCAGAAATGTAGTTTCAGAAACAAAGGAGTTTGCAAAGAAATATCATTTATTGATGTTGAAAACCACAAAAATTCCAAAATAAAAATACTAGTGTATCTACCCCTTTAAACTTAACCGTGTAAAAGCAATTTGTCAATTTTTTTAATCAAATTGTACAATTTGTTTCAAATCTAAAATTAAATCGATCAGTTTATAATGGAAAGAAACAGAAAAAAAAATGTTTTTAGTGTTTGGATCCTGAAAATCCTCTCAATAACTCGATTAGAGTCCTTGTTGGTCTTCCTGTCATTCCACGAACTTGATGACCACTGCTGGACCCAGTATCCATAGTTCCAGCAATATCCATATGTGCCCACATTGGATCGGAAACTCCAGGAGTTTCACTAGATTTGCTTCCAATGAATTGACTGAGAAACATGGCTGCTGTTGCTGAACCAGCACCATTGACGCTACCAATATTGGCTAAATCAGCAACACGACTCTCCATAACCTTCAAGTAGGCAGGGTGGGTTGGCATTCTCCATACAGAGTCTCCTGTTACCAATGAAGCCTCTTCGATTCTCTTCCATAAATCAGCGGCAGGAGTGAAAACACCAGAGTAGGTTTCTCCAAGAGCTACAACCATGGCACCAGTTAGTGTTGCTACATCTATGACTGATGTGGGGTTATACGTATCAACAACATAGGTGAGTGCGTCAGCTAGAACTAATCTACCCTCTGCATCTGTGTTAAGAACTTCAACAGATTTCCCATTCATTCCGTAGAAGACATCTCCCGGTTTAGCTGCACTTCCATTAAGCATGTTTTCAGTTAGTGGAACACAGCAAACTACATTTACTGGTGCTTTTATGGCAGCAATACCACGCATAGCAGCAACAACTGAAGCACCACCACCCATATCACCCTTCATTGAGTCCATTCCCTTTGCGGGTTTGATGCTGATACCACCAGAATCAAATGTAATACCTTTGCCGACTAAAGCGACTGGTCTATCTTGAGAACTGTTGCCTTTGTATATGATTTCTACGAACTTGAGTGGTTGGTCAGAGCCTTGTGCAACGCTCATAAACAATCCCATCTTGTGTTTTTCAGCAAATTCTTTTCCATAGACGTTTACAATAACATTATCAAATTGAGATAGTTCGCGGACGACTTCTTCAGCGAAAATAGTTGGTGTCATCAAGTTCGCTGGGGTGCTGGCCAAGTCACGAGCCCAATTTTGAGATTCAGCATAAGCTTTACCAATGTTCCATTTTTCTAGATCATTTTCGGAAAGACCTGATGTATGTTTTATTATAGCTGGAGTTGTTTTCTTGGTTTTGAGGGTATCGTATTTGTATGCACCCAAGAATGCACCTTCAGCAGCAGCTAATAACAAAATTCGAGTTGAAATTATATTTAAACATGTGTTTACAAACCTTGTGGATGTGACATTGAATCAACTTCGATGACACTAACTTTTCTTTCTTCAAGAGCACGAACACCATTACCAACAGCATTTCTCACGTTTTCTGAAAGTTCGTTTTGATCTGCATCATGCTTTCCTAATCCAACAAAGGCGATTTGTCTAAAACCAGAATTGTCGGCCGATCTTTCAAAAGTTACATGACATTCACCAGATTTTCCTTTGAGATCTCTAGCTTTTATTTCTTCGATTATGCTCTTGGCAAAAGTATTTTGGATTAGATTTGAACTAGTTTTTGAAAGTTGTAGATTACTGTAGTAACCAACAACCAATCCATTTGTTCTTGAACTACTAGAGTAAAATCTGAGACCAGTGCAGCTTTTGCTGGTAATGTTGGCAAGTTTGCTTTGATTAATAAATTTGAATTTACTGATGAACATTCTTAAATATTTTGTTCTTGTATATTTTTGTTTAATGTTCAATTTCTATTGATATTTTGATAAGAGATTCTGGCAAAGTTGAAAAAATCCAGAACGAGATCGAGAAATGATATTTATCAACTTTGAAAAGCAGGTGATATGCAAGCTTTTTTATTGTTCAAACTTGATTATTGTGCTTTTATTTTCCAACCTGTTGGACATGGTTTCGGAATTGTAATCTTTTTCTTTTGAAAACAAATTCACTTCAACTTTGTGTTTACGTATTGCCAGAAAAGCTGACTTTTTAATGAAGGGAAACTTGTACAAATAGTGAACAAGATGTTTAGAATGAGTTTTTCTGGTTTGGTAAAGTTGATTGTAGAGTATTTTGGAGTTTTCATTCTCCCATAGAAGCTAATGCCTTGTTACAGAACGTTTGGGTTCGACTATAATTTAGAGAGATGGTTTTTATCAAGTCAAAATACACGAAAACTAAAGAGGAGCAACTTTAATTTTAGTTATTTGTGCGTTTTCCACATCCTAAACTCTTGATTGTCCATAAATATCGTTTTTCAATAGTGTACGCACATCTACTGAATCTGCATTGACTATCAAGAAACTCCCACTCATCTTGTCCTCCTGACTTTCGTCAAGTATAGCACCACCTATATCAAGAACCTGGTTCTGTTTAATTATCTTTGCACCTTCCATATGTCTCTGACGAAGTGAAAGACGTCTTTACAAACACTCAGAATCAAAGAAGTCCTTTACTATTACCAAGTACTTGTTAATATTGTTTGTTTACAAAAGATTTCAGCTACAAGAAATTGTATCAATTGTTTTTAATTTTGTATTTTTGGTGTATCAGTCTATATTTCGAATAGTATTTTTCTTCAAACTTTGAATCATAATAATTTTGTCCAATAAGTTTGCAACTTTTGTACGAGAATGAACCATAATATAGATCTATTTTTTCGAATCAACGGTCACAATAAATTAGCCAAGCAATACTATTTGTCAGCTTGATAGAAAATATTATTTATTCAAAATGTTATTTTCCTTTTCTCAAATTAACATTGGCCATTTTGTATAAATTATTAATTTCAATACAAGTTGATTGCCAAGAAATATTCTTAAATCTAAAAAGACGTTATTGATATCAGAAAAGTGATACCACATTCCGATTTGTGGAAAATAGTAAAGTATGAAATTATGTACTAACAGTATCGAAAATGAAAAGACAAAGGAATCCAATCCTATGAAATGCTGGATCGAATCAATAGTTTGTTTCAATCGCGTAGTCAATTTCTCGATTGTTATTGGCCATCTTTTTTATTGTGATTCAACTCGAATCAAGGAGAAATATAAAACTTCCATACCATTCTAAAACATTATTCTTTACCCCCCAAAAAAGTATAAATAAAGCAAAAAGTACAACAGAATCTACACCCAAAAATCATGTTTGAAAGACTATCTGGTAAAAACACTATCATTACTGGTGCTAGTGCCGGAATTGGAAAAAGCACCGCTTTGTTGTTTGCCAAATATGGCTCCAATTTGATTTTGACTGCTAGAAGAACGAATTTACTCGAAGAACTCAAGAAGGAAATCAACGAGATCAACCCAGCAGTCAAGGTTCATATTATCAAATTGGATGTAACTGACCATGCTGCAATCAAGGAGGAATTTGGAAAACTTCCAGAATGGGCTTCAAAAATTGATATTTTGGTCAACAATGCAGGTTTGAGTATAGGTTTGGACTCTGTTAAAGATGTCACTGATGAAGCTATCAATACTGTACTTGACACAAACGTCAAGGGACTGATATGGATGACCCAGCAAATATTGCCACAAATGATAGAAGCTAACGAAGGCCAAATAATTAATGTTGGATCAGTTGTTGCCTATTTAGCCGCACCAAACAGTGGTATTTATGCTGCATCTAAACATGCCGTCCGTGCTATCACTGATGCTCTAAGAATGGAAACCCTCTCTACAAACATCAAAGTTTCTGAAGTTAACCCAGGAATGGTTTACACAGAGTTTGGAGATGTTAGATTTAATGGAGATAAATCCAAAGTTGAAAGTTTCTACAAAGGAATGGAGCCTCTAACAGGCGATGATGTTGCTGAAGCCATTGCATTCGCTGCTTCCACAAAGTCCAGATCTGTTGTATCCTCCATAACTGTTGTCCCACAAAGACAAGCAAACACTCTATTCAGTTCAAGAGCTCTTTAAAACCCATGTTTTATAAAAGTTCTGAAGTATATAATAAAACCATTTAGTCTTCTATTTAGGAAATCCTACCTTTTTATACAAAAACCAGCATGGTTGTCAAACTAATATTTGTTTGAGGTTATAATAAATTTGTGATAATAGTGATTCTCATTGACATGGATTCTCGACAAGTTTAATCCAAACATTCAATGAATGTGACTTATATTTTGGTATATAAACTTGAGCATGTATCAGGAAAACAAGACAATTCAATCCTTTGATATTTTTTTATATATTTTAATTGTTTATTCTCGATAAATCTTGAATATCACGCTCAAAATTCTCACCACGAAATAATTGCAAGTTTTTCGAATACTTTGAAGGTTATTGATACTCAACTTTCTACAAAAACTGGAAGATAAATTTTTCTTTCAAACCGTCAATTTGTAATTTTATTATGTACCAAAACTTATTGTTCAATTGAATTAATTCTAAACAATCCATCCGCCCAACAACCATTAGTAATGCTGCAGGTTGATGATTTTGTTATTTGGTGTAAATTATGTGGGAACTTCTGGATCAAGAACAAGTGATATAACTTTATTGCTGATGCTATGTCAGGTACTTTGGTGAGTAGTTCATAGTCGCATACTAATCCAAACAGATTTTCAGCAAATGCAAACTTACTTGCAAGTTTTAACGATGGGAAAGGTGATGTCCAGGATGGATTTTGAGTGGGGTAACAGTTTTTGGCATCCAGAATTACAGGAAATGTAGGTTGTTTCCACTGAGCAAGTAAACAAATTGCTGGAGAAGAGCTACTAAAGAAAATCGAACGTTGCTTTTCAATATTAGAAGAATAGTTTGTACATCTGTCAAACAAATTTTCATACACTTTTTCTTCATCGTTTTGTTCATTATTTTGCACTCCAACAAGCGATGTGGAAACTACCGAGAGTATCTTATCAACAAATTCATTAAGTGTGAATGAAGAGATTTGTTTTGGAGGAGGAATTATCGAAATAACCACACCTGTTTC
Source organism: Furculomyces boomerangus (assembly GCA_003086725.1). Lineage (NCBI taxonomy): Eukaryota > Fungi > Kickxellomycota > Harpellomycetes > Harpellales > Harpellaceae > Furculomyces > Furculomyces boomerangus. The sequence continues at coordinate 65,030 of MBFT01000535.1, read as the reverse complement.
CTTTGGAAGTGCTAGTAAGAGCTCTGAAAGTGGAACACAAGAAATCGACAATTCATTTCTCCAAGTTATAGATTGGGCTTCATCACCAAATGTAAAAAGCCCATCTTTTTCTTTTAAGGAAGGAAGGTGGCAAGACCTAAGTGCTTTCAAATCAGAGAATTTTAAAAAGTATGGAGAGATGTCAACGCTTGGGACTAGGGAAATGTTTTCTGGAGAATAAACAATTGGTATCCCATCAGTAGTAACCTGAACATCAACGGTTAAACATTGATCTTTAGGCTTGGTATTAGAATCAAATTGAAGATTGTTCCATAACAAAGCTTCGTTTTTAAGAGCTGGTGGTTGAATTATCAAAAAATCTAGTAACAACTCTGCAACAACTTCATGGTCTGAACCTATTAGAGGGATTTTCACAGCAGTTGCAGATTCACAACCAAAGAAGTCGTTGGAAAGGTATGCTTTTCCAATAATTTTAGAACCAAAGCTTGGAAAAAGTAAAATTTCTGTAAAAAATGGCGAATCTGTAGGAACTTCAAATGACATTCTTTCACTAGATGTTTGCAACGGTAATTTTACGGTTTGTGGAAGTATTCCAGGTTCTGGTCTTATAGAAACCTGAAGTCTTAAAGAATTTAAATGGGTGTGGTTTCTGAACTCTACTGGTTGTGACAGTTTGGAGCTGTCCGAAGATACTTGAATAACTATCCTTGTTTTTCTGCTATTATCAGGTCTTTTGCTAACTTGTAGTGGGATAACAGGAGGTGGTAATTCAAGTGAAGGGATTGTATCGTAGTCAAAAATATCCTCTTTGTTTGCAACTATTTTGTGTTCGGTGTTTGTTGGGAAGAGCGAAACACAATCAAGAAAACCTCTGTAGGCAGCATAAAATGCAGCAGAATGACCCTGCTCATCATTTAAATTGGGATCGCAGTTATTTTCAAGTAAGAATTTTACAACTTCGGAGCGTCCTTCACTAGCAGCATAAAAAAGAGGTGTCCAAGCCAGATCTTTATCAATTGCGTTTACAGAAGCGCCATTATCTACTAACCATTTTACAAGCTCTAAATGGCCATTCTGTGCAGCTACATGAAGAGTTATTGAACATACAACGTTTGTGATTGAAACAGTATCAAGACCAGATTTATGAAGTGCTATAATCATATCTAAATTTCCTCTGCTAGCACATTTGAATAGAGCATCTCCAAGTTCAGCTTCTGTCCAAACTATCATACTTTTTGTTAAAATGAAGTTAAACGTGGAGAAATCGCCAGCAGTGGCAGCAAGAAGCAAGGAGGGAGTTCCTCTAGAGTCAACCATTTTATTAGCACCATGGAGGATCAGTTCTTTTGTTACATTACTGTATCCACCTGTTATGGAATAATAGAGTGGATATCTGTTGTATGCATCTACCGCATTTATTTTTGCACCTTTTCTTATACTAGCAGAAATAATCTCCAGGTTTCCGGTTTTTGCACATTCATGAATTAGGGTTCTGTTGCTAATTTCCTCGGACCAAAAAACATCTACTTTACCAGAAATAATGGCATCAACTATGTCTTTGACTTTAGGTGGGGAGAGATGACCAGAGGCAATTTCTTTAGTGACATACTCGATGTCAATATCTTGGTCGATTTGTTTCTCTTGGGGAGGTTGTTCGCTAAAGTTGGTATTTTCAGAGTGGTTAATTATTACTGGCGAGTTTAGTTTAATGTCTTCAAAAAGAAAAAGTTGTGTGCTGGAGTAGTGATGAGTATCTATAGCATCTTCAAGGCGGTGTAGTTCAAGTATTCCTTCGGCGATTTTGTCTGCCAAATTTGTGATACTGGCTTTATCAAACCAGGGTCGAATTACAGATTGTCTTTCAATATAAAGTTGTTTTGTTGCAGAACGTGTTTGTTTATCCCACTTTTTGACGATTTTTGATACACCGGTGCTATTTATTTCGGCGAAATTCTGGAGCTTATCTAGTTCTGATTGTAGGTGGTTCCATGCTTCACTGAGTAGAATTATTTTATGAGAGTATCCTTTTTCCATGCTTTGTATGCTATTTTTCAATTCTGCTTGCTTTGAATTTAGGAAACTGTTTCTGTTTTTTATCCAGAGTTCAATGTTTGAGTAGAAAAACCCGACCTACGAAAGAGATTAGAAAGGTTAAATATAGAGGTTTGAAGCTTACTTTTTCCAATTCCATATCCAGCTGGTGAAAAAAAGTAGATTTAGCTTCTGATCTTATTGACTGATCATTTTGGAGTTGATTTTTCTTTAAGAGGTTTCCTATTAGCTTTTTAAGGGCTTTGTAATCAAGATATTGGTCTTCCCAACCCTCGATCTTGTTGTTGTTCATATACTTTCCAAACTTCATTTTTTAGATGTTTTTTGCGGGTATAGGTATTAAACAACAGGGATTGGTTTTCTTTGGGGAAAGGTAAATAATTTAGAAGGTGATTTGAACAATTTTGGACTATTCTGGATTGAGCTACAGAGTGAATAACGAGCTTTTTGTGCTATTCTGAGGATAAAGAGCCTTGCAGGAAATAAGCTATTTAGGGATGAAAACGGCTTATAGGTAGATTGGTTTGGAGGAGAGGAAAGTTGGTGAAACTATATACAAGGTGACGAAATGTGATGGAAGAAGAGTGGTAGGAAGAAATTTTGGGAAACTACCGATTTGGAGTTTTTGGCGAGCAAATAAGATGCGAGCAAATTGACACATGTTACATGTTTTGGATAAAATTGGAGAAGAGTATTGTAATTGCACAAGAAATGTCACTAATTCTACAGCAACTTGAATCTAAGAACACTGAATTAGTGGTGTTAGAATCATATGAAAAACAACTTGGGACTTGAGATGTTTTCTTGCATAGAGCGCCATTCGTTTGCTTAACGTGTTGTTGAACACATTCTCTTCTGACGAATCACATTCTGACTTAAGGCGGACCTGTATATCAACCATTGTTCAGTTGATAAAACCCAAATGTTACAGTAGAGTATATAACATGATTATTTAAACTAGAGAAATTCGAGTGATTGTTCTTCTTTTGTGACAATTGGCATGTAAACCACATTATAAAGCCTCTTTTTGTAAAAACCAAATAATTAAATACAAACTCCATTGTTTTTGTGGCGCAGTTTGTTCTTTATCTTTTTGGTAAATACAATCGCCATTATCCATGAATGTTAGGATATTATACACACATTGTATAACAACTGGATTTCCTATTATAAACTACAACACCTTTATCAGCAATTCGCAGAAATCCCTTTCTTTATTTTAATTGTTCTATCATAAGATACACAATACCCATCGAAAAATGGCAACAACCCTGAACACACCTTAAAATGTGAAAAGTATAAGAACATTATTCATTCCCCAAGTTATCTCATAACGAACCCCATCGGATTAAAATCACAGTGTTAATAATAATACTTACCTTCATATCCATCCGAGTCTATACAAACAACTCTACCTTTCATCCTTTTAATTTCCCTATATATACCTCTTTCTCCCTCCAACATTCTTCATACCCATTGATATATCTTTCACTTTCCCTATCTAAAAAATTAATATAAAGACACCTTTTCTCACCCTTAAAGCCATATTTTCCACAGAAACTATTTAAATCAACAACACCCACAATGTTAGTAGCAGAAATCATTTTAGCTGTTAGTTTCTTCATCCCAGCAGGACTCTTTGTTGCATTTTTTGCAAATAAACACTTCAGATTCACCAGCTATATTGCCGGGTTCTTCATTGTCGGTAAGAAACATTCTTTCTACTAATATAATATAATAGACTCATTTTTCCTATACTAACTAGTCTAATTTATCAACTTTTAGAACAACTTATTGCTGCTATTGGATACCAAATTTCTCTCAACTATAATAACAGCATTGTTCCATCTGTAGCCATTATAGTTAGTTTGGGTCTTGCTATATTTTTTGTTATTATCCCCGTTCTCGGATTCGCTGGTATAGGTGCACTTGTTGGTTACAGTGTCGCCAAATTTGTCGTTATTTTAGCAAACACCAGACTTTTCACCAACGATTGGGTAAACATTATCTACCTAGGAACCATCTGTGGTATTTTTGTTGCTCTCATTTTCTATGAAGAGTATGGAGTATACATCGTAGGTACTGCTTTCTGGGGAGGAATGTTGTTTATTGTCGGTATTGATGTTTTCTCAAAAACTGGAATCAACAATGCCATCCTACAAAGGTGGAACAACTCCGACAAGTTTGTCAAAACAAATAGTGCCTGGGTTCTAATTGCCACTTGGTTTTGGATAACAATACTCGGTGCCCTCATCCAAAACAAATTTGCAACTGGAAAAGTAGATAGACATACACCATACAAGATCAATTTCCCCAAACGTAAGGGCGCTGTAGATGCATCTTCAGTTTAACAACACACAGAAGAAAAATTTAGTGAATTAGTTCACCCCCAAATATGATAACTTATCTGTTACTAAACGCTTCTATCTAAGCATGTTCACCACCCTTTAAATTTTTCGATTTTCAAACTTTTTATTTCTGATATACGGTTTATAAATACTTTCAAATCATAAATTCAAGTAGTAGTACTATTTCGTATTTTCTTGATGTTCCAAGTGAAGTCTCTTTCTTATTTCTGTTGAACTGATCTTCTCCACAGTATTACCTTCAGGCACATCAGCGTTTTTGCTCTCAGCTGCACTATCAAAATCACTAACAAGGTCGATTGGGACAATCTCCATTGGTTTCATAGACTTTGATAAACGTATCTCGTTAGCTATCAGTTCAAATTGATAAAAAATACAATTTAGTTTGATGAAAAATATCAACAATTAAACTTTAAATATTATACCTTTATCAGTTCCTACAATAGTCTCTTCAGAAACAACAAGTGTGTCCACAGTTTCGTCCACAATGATCGGTCCAAATGGATCTTGTAGTGGAACAAGCT
>MBFT01000535.1:39206-50614 GCA_003086725.1 Furculomyces boomerangus | reverse complement strand
AATGGTTTGTTTTTTTGTAATTTTCCTCTCTAATTTATATCCTTTTAGGGTTTGGAAGGGCTTTGAAAGTTCCGCAAGAAACGACCACCTACAGTTCCACCACTGGGTAAAACAAGACGAGCCCTCTTCAGGTATACCTCAACTTAGCATATTTCCACATACCTAATCTCTCTTTTTAGATTATTACTATGCAAAATTCAACTCTACCTTCAAAGTGCCTCAGCTAGACCCCGACGAATATCAATCGCATTTCACTGGTAACAACCCTACTTCCCCACAAACTCTTAATCCCTATATTTTTCTTCTTTAGAGTATGATTGGACCTTTGATGAAACCCGTTACCTCTTTGATCTTTGCAAAACATTCGATCTCCGCTTCCAAGTAATTCATGACAGATACTCATATTCCCCACCAAACTCTGAACAACAACAAGATATCAAACCTTCACTCAATCAACGTTCCATAGAAGATTTAAAAGCCAGATACTACTCCATAATCAAAAAAATGATCGAAATTCCCGCTCTAAGAAAAAAGTACAATATACTAGGCACTGATCAAAACTCTGGCACCCAAAGAAAAGCCCTCGCCTTACTATCTTTTGACAAAGGTAACCCCCCCCCCCCCTTTATTTCAAAAATTCATATTAATTCTCTGTTTCTTAGACAAAGAAACTGAACGTAAAAAACTGCTAGAAGAGTTATTAAATAGAACTACCGAAGAAATTGAGGTTTGTTATTAATCTTCTACTCTTTTCATTTATGTGAAATTTTGTTTTTGAATTTCCAGGAGGAACGCAAACTTCTTGTAGAACTTGAGAGAATCCAAACACAGCAGAAAAAACTCGCCAGAGAACGTGAATCCATTATGCTTTCAATAGTTCCCTTTGAAGAAACAACCCCAAGTATGGTTAGAGCAGACCCCAACGCTCCTGAACCACAACAAGAGGTATTTCAGTTACTTTTAAAATTTTTTTTAAAACATTATATTTTTAGAAGAGATCAAGTAAAGATAGTTTTTCAGAAAAGAGAAACGATGGAACTAAAAAACAATATTCTGATTCTTCTGAATCCAAAAATATCATAAACTTGAATAAAAACAAGAGTCTTGTTGAAATAAATACACAATTAGTTAACATCCCATCCATCTCAAAATCTACCTATATCCCCGTCCGTGATTTAAAACTAGGACCTGGCGCATTCCTCCGCTCCGAAAAAATCACCCCTGTACCAAAACATCGTGTTGAACAAGTCCAACTCATTCTTGATCATTTAGGCGTATCATGTTCCATTAGTGCATGGCCAAGACCTTTCATGCCCACTGCACCTATATGCGACCGTTTTGAAGAAATCATCCAAAACATCGTACCACTTTTAGAACTAAAAAAAGTTTGTGATAAAACTGAAGCCGAACTATGTATTCTTGAATCAAGAAAAAATATGTTGGTAAAGGAAGTTGAACAAAAAAAACATGATCTATAACTTTATTTATTTGTAAATATTTATGGTTTTCTTTTTAATCCAAGAATCGATCTTAACATTTCCATATTCCCACTCTTACAAACAGTTTTTAAACACACATCTTGTTGAAATGAAATATCAATATTCTTTGATCCTACCATTTCTCTTACTTTTTCAATATTACCTTCTCTACAAGCTTCAACTATTTCCCCCATTTCAATGTGTTTTTTATCCAATCCTGCTCTGATCAGAACAGCTGGTATTTCACTATATCCATTCATAACAGAATAAAAATAAGCGTCGCCCTCATCCACGTTTACATTGATTTTGTTGTTACTGCACAACTTTTTGACAATGTCCAAATATCCATGTTTGCAGGCAAAAACAAGTGCTTTGTTACAAACAGAATCTAGATCATTTATATTTTCTATCAAGACTTTTGATATTTCTTCGTATCCATTTTCCAATGCAATGAGAAAACCTTCAGAACCATTTTTCAGAAAAACTTTACTTTTGGGGGAAATAAACTTTTGGATTAGAACAAATTTGTTGTGTCTACAGCCATACAAAAATTGTTTGATACTTTTAGTATTGATTATGATATCGTTTTTGGATAGGAGAATATCCACGATTCTTTTTTCTTTTTTTTTGATAGCTAATTCTAACAATTTTCCTCTATCTACATTGTAATCTGCTCCATTTTCTAACAATAATTCAACAAGAATATTGAAACCTTTATCTAACGTTTTCAATAGCGTGTTGTCAAGAGACGATTTCGGTACCTGTTTATATTTGATAAAAAGATTGGCGAGTGAAAAGTTACCGCTGATACATATTTTTGAGGAGCTTTTTTCTATGAAATCATGAGGCTTGTTGCTGTTTTTCAAAATTAGTTCTACTATATCCAAATAATTATTTTTCACTGCTTTTTGTAATGCTTTGCTATTATCGAGGTAAATGTTGGCACCATTTTCTATCAAACACTTTGTAGATTCTGTGAATCCTTTGTGACAGGCATGGTATAGTGGGGTCCCATCTTTGATATCTACATCAACTTGGTTGTCAATCAAAAGTTTTATAAATTGTGGATTTTTGGATTTCATTCCTGCGACAAGAGCATCTAATGACAATTTATCAACTGATACCATAGAAAGAAAATATTCTGTAGTTTCAAAACAAAAACATCTAATTGCGCACTCAACAGCCTTTAAATTTTTTTCAATTGATGTTCCATTCTTTATACAAAACTTTATGAAATCAATGTGGTTCAGATCTGCATGTCTAGAAAATCGTTCGATATCTGGTTTCACCACTTTATAAAGTTCTTTTTCGTTGAATTCTCTCTTGTAAATGAGATTCAGTACATACTTTGTAAATTCCAAATCCTCACAATGTTTCATTCCCCACAATACTTCAGATTTTTCTATAGTGTCAAGTGGAAACTTGTCGAGTACAATATCTAACACCTCGATGCTTTTTGAATAAAGCCCGCCTCTGACCATATCCTTTATAAGGTTTTCATTCGACGTCTTTTTGTTGAGGCTATACTTTAAAAAGGGAATATTCCTTTCTCTCGCACATTTCATAGGCATATATATAGGAATGTTTTGTATCAAAGGTTTCTTGTACAGTTTCACTATATTCGATCCGCCAACCATCTGATGTCCAGGTATTCCATAAACCTCAAGAGAATCAATCTCGAGGTTATGTGCATCCAAAAGATAATTGAAAAGGTCTACAGATTTCCTTTCGGCAATTTTTATATAAAAGTTTGGTAAAATCTGTTCTAGATTAATAGTTGATACAATATCATACCTCTCAATTTTTGGTTTTTTGTTTGATTGATCGTTTTGACCATTGGAAAAATCTATTATTGGGACTAGTTTACTACAAGCCACAATCTTTTTCATACAGTTGATCCATCCATTCTCTATAGTTCTAGATATTATTGATTGATGATTTCCCAAAGTCAAGTCCATTTTTCCAATAAGACCAATAGAGAATTCCTCTTTTTTAGCGAGTTTGCTATACTTGTGGAAAAATTCTTGAATGAGATCAGTGTTGAATTTTCTAGATCCATATAAAAAGTAGCGTACTTGGATGTTGGTACTAGAAGAAACATTGTAGAATGATTTAGAAATTGTTGCCAAGTTTGGATTCTGTGAATATACAAAAATGTCTGCGATAGTTTGGTAACTCAAAAGATCAAAATGACTAACATCTTGAATCATTTCGAAAGAGAAAGTCCATTTTTTTTGTTGTAAATATTTAAAGTGGGAGATAATTATTGGAAATTATCTAATCTAGTTTTTGGTTCAAAACCTCCACAATACTAAAACCCTATATTTCTTTTGTTTATTAAAAACCCTTTTCTTTTTTCCAATTATTCAAACTCCCTCCCTCCACAGATTTTAAAATGACTTTTGATATCAGAATTTCCCAAGGACTCTCAAATGGAATCATGCAATCCCCAAGAACGTAAATATCTTTTGTTTATCCATCTTGTATAAAACTTACCACCATTGACTTTTAGCGTAAACTACGAAATCAAGGGAGATAATACTGGCGCAACTGTTGATTGTACTGTCATCACCAGAAAGAATGACGATTCGTATAGCGGATCTGTGTCAGGGTAATCCAGTATTCCATGTCCTTATTAGCGCAAACTTGCAAAACTAAAATTTATTACTTTTAGCTCTCAAATAGAAGCAATTCTAAAGAGCATTGAAGATTTGACAAAACTCCCAATGTTTGAAACACCAGTTCCACAAGATGTTTATGGAAAAGATACTAGTGTAATGGTCAGAAAAGATGGAAAGGTTTTGTGGGCATATGGTAAAGTCTACTTTTTGAAAGAATACACTAAACCTTGTTGTTTGTTTTTAGGTGTCACCTCAGGATGTACCTATGATTACGAGGATCAAGAGGGTAGCGATGGTATTGTATATGCAGTATCTGATACCCAGAAGAACGATTTTTCATCGATCATAAACGATCTTACTTCAGTTGGAGAAGCTGCTTGCAACATTAAATAGGTGTATTATTATATTTCTAGTTTCGTTTCTATTCTATTTCAGAAACAATACCTTGTGTTTATAAAGGACCAAGTTCTTTGCTATATTTAATAAAAATAACAAAATCCCATTCCAATTTTAACAATTGTATACGAGCTTTTTATTTAAATAGTAAATTACAAAACCTTGAATGTTTTGATCAGTTTATTACATGGATCGAGTACAAATGATTAGAATGATAAATTTGATCAGCTCTTCAATACTAGTATTACTGTATCACCTCTAAGAAACATCTTGCTAATAAATCTGTCCTTATTTACAGGTTTTGACTTCTTTACACCTTTTCCTGCTTTTGGAGTTTCTGTCCACATCTAAATCATTTCATTGTTAAAAAAAGAATAGATAAAAAATTACTTGCCTCTTTAACATTTTCTAGGACCATGTTGCAATGACGATCAAAAGCTTTGACGCGTGCAAGAAGTTTGTGGTTGTTTCTGCAACTGATCAAAATCTGTGAATTGTTTTTTACAGCAAAATGTAAAAGCGAAAGTGGACCAGTAGTGAACTCTTCTTCTTCGAGCAATCTAAGCTCTTCTTCTGTCATCTCTGATTTTTCTTTTGTTGGATTCATTTTTTATAAATGTAGAAAAAGATTTTATAAACAATATAAAAAAATTTCAACTTTTTATTTTCTTTCCACATGAACAATATTTGGAAATCAAGTTTTCAAACAACTGAACGGATTTTCAAATGCAAATTCCATCAAACGAGGTTTGGACTCGCTGCTAACGACAACATATTTGCTTTATCCACAAGTCCCGGAAAAGCAGGAATAGCAGTTATTAGAATATCAGGCACACAAGCTCGAAATGTATGTCAATAAAACTACAAATCTGTTTAACACGACCTTTTATTCGATTAGGTACTAGATTTAATGACTGCTAGAAACCAAAATATCAAAAAACCCAGTTTTATACCAAGGAAAGCTACACTAACAAAAATCATTAATCCAATTGACAAGTTTGATGTACTTGACATTGGTATTGTACTTTGGTTTCCTGGACCTTCTAGTTATACGGGTGAGGATATGGTTGAACTTCATGTACATGGAGGGAATGCGGTAGTTGGTAACATTCTGGAATCGTTATCAACATTGGAACACTATCGTATGGCAGAACCTGGTGAATTTTCTCAGAGGTAAGTTTGATCATTGAAGTTTTGAAATTGAACCATTTTTAGAGCGTTCTACAACAACAAGTTGGATTTGACAGAGATTGAGGGAATATCAGATTTAATTAATGCGGAAACAAAGGCGCAAAGAAAGCAGGCCCTGAACCAGGCACAAGTAAATAGTATTATATCAATATACCTTTACTGAAAATTAGTTTTAGGGTGTATTGAGGAATTTGTATGAACAATGGCGGTCGCAAATTATCAAGGCGATGGCAAATATAGAGGCGATAATAGATTTCAGTGAAGAAGAAAGTTTGGAAACAAATATGTATGAAATAGGTTAGTTTCAACCAAATTTCCAAAGTTTTAATTTGGTTTTAGCTTGTGAAATAGTACAAAAAATCACCAACGAAATGAAATTGCATACAAGTGATGATCGTGGCGAACTTGTAAGAAATGGTATAAGGATTGCACTTTTTGGACCACCAAATGCTGGAAAAAGCTCAATTATCAATTCTTTAGGCAAGTTCCATCCCCTCTTTTCCCTATTCCTTAAAATTTAACCATGCTTTGCATATTTTAGCCAAAAGAAAAGTTGCTATTGTATCGCCAACACCAGGAACTACACGCGATGTCCTGGAAACATCTATCAATCTAGCTGGATTCCAAGCAATTGTTAGTGATACTGCAGGTATCAGAAAGGCAAAAAACGATATAGAAAAACAGGGCATACAACTAGCAATTCAAAAGTAAAACAACAACTTGCAAAATTTTTACTATAATTATTCTATTTTAGAGCATTGGATGCAGATATTAGAATATTGGTATTAGATTCTTCTGATCTTGATAAAAGTTTTACGAAATGGTGGGAAACAAGCAAAAAGTTATTCGAACCCATATATCCAAAATTGCAAAATAACGGAAATGCTTTGGGATTTCACGAGTTTTTGTTAGACAAAAACACTTTTTTAGTATTCAACAAAGCTGACAAGATTGTGAACCCCAACATGTACGAAATGCTTATGAGTTTAGAAAGCAAGATCAATGGACAAAAAAATTTACATTATAAAAATTTTGATGATGTATTAAACAAATGTTGGTCAATTTCTTGTACAACTGAATCTGGGTTTCAAAATTGGGTTGATGGAATTTCCCAAGTAGTGAAAAAAAAACTCGAGGACTCTGCAATGGAACCTGCATATCTAACTAGGGAAAGACACAGACAACTTTTGAATGTTGCAATAAAGCACCTAGAAATCTTTATGGGTAAATTCAAAACTTATATAAACTGTTGGATAAAAAATTAAACATTTTTATTAATAATGTATAGATATGGACGAAACTAGGGTTGTTGAATGTGCAGAAGAGTTAAGAATGGCAGCGAATAATATTGGAAAAGTTACAGGAAGAGTAGACACACAAGATGTTCTCGATGAAATATTTTCGCAGTTTTGTATAGGAAAATAAATGCATTCTTCACCGAGAAACACCCCAATACTGTACATGATTGCTATCACTATATTACAGTTTGATGTTTAGAATGTTGTTTTTCAATTTAAATTGTAGAATAAACTTACCTGCATGCAATAAAACCAAGTTCAGTTGGCGAAGCAGTTATGCATCTGATAGGATCTGAGAATCCACCATAACTGGATAACATTTTACCATTTCTAGGATCCCAGCAAACAACGGAATCAGAAAATGGGTTATTTGTAAGAATAAGCGATTCATTAAAAGTGAAAGACGAAAAAGTACTGCAATTAACATTTGAGTTATTTGGGAACTTTTCATTTTTGCTTTGGAAAGTAGTTATGACTTTTCCAGAATTTCTGTCCCAAAGCTTTGTGGTTGCATCCATACCACTCGACAAAATATATTTGGAATTCTTTGATATCGTTAACGAGTTAACTGGATTCCCCTCATGTGCATCCATAAAATTCCGGATGTTTTTACCGCTTATCCCATCCCACAACCTTATACTTCCATCATCAGAACATGTTGTTAGTAGACCACCATCATGATTAAATCTTATTTTGTTTATCTTTTTCGAATGGAAGTCATCCACACCGACTTTTGGTGTAAATCCACTCAATGTCTTTATATCATAAATACAAAACTTTCCATTGCTTGATCCATATGCCAAAAAATCTCCAATTGGATGGAATGACATACTAGTTATAGCAAAATTATCTTGAATAAATCTAAAACTTCTTTTTCCTTGTGCCAATGTCAAATCAAAGAACTTTACAGATTGGTCGTCAGAACATGACGCCAAAACAAGTCCGTTTGGATGAAATGCAACTTCATTAACACCCTAAACATCACAAATTATAGTTTTGACAAATTTAATTTACTTACACTTCTGTGGTCATAAAGTGTTCTAATGACAGGCTTTTCATCTGGGTTTGCTTTATCAGCTGGCGTTTTAAGTCTTTCTGTGGATACCACCTTCAAAGTCGAATCTGCAGAACCAGTTGCAAAGTACTGACCTTCGTTCATTAAACCCAAAAAATCATAAATGGAAATGTTAGTTTGCACATTCAAAAAGAAAAATAAAAAATTGATCCAAAAAACTAGAAATAAGATACCGTTTCTGCTGAATGCTGCTGTTGTTGCAGGACCTTTATGAGAAGTTTGGTACCATAAGCTAAAGCGAGGAGCAGGCGGGCTGATTTTCATACTGTCATCGCCTAGATCAAGTTCATCTGCAGAAACTTTTGGACTAACAGAATCATTTCTGACACGAAAAGAATCATCTAAAAAGAAATACAAGATTTGAAATTTTCACCATGTCGAAAATAAAAATTTGAATTGAATGCTACTTGTAAACATCCAAACCTTTTACACGAAGCATATTGATTTCCCGATTTGTTTTTTCAACATTCATAGACTCTAAATTTTGATTGTAATAGTTTGTAAATTAAATGTCAATATTCAATTCAATTGTTACCATTGTAATTCTCCCCCAAAAAAACTAATCGAGCGAGTCTATCATTTGAATCTGCAGTCATGCGGGTATTTGTGTGTTTAGCAATAGCAGAAGCCAGATTCGCATACCCATAATTTGATAATTGACTAGATACATATATACACTGTTAGAAATTTTCAAAAAACAAAAGAAACTAACCTTATTATAAGTGAAATGACTTTACTTTTGTTAGCAACATTTTCTTGATCAACATCCATTCTAAAAATTGTATTGTAGAAAAGAATTTCAAATTTGGAAATGAATAAATATTACTAGAAGAAAATGATTGGATAGTTTCGATTTCGCTTTTTCAATTCTTGTTTACATTTTTTTATCTAATAAAGTTGGATTTATTCGAATAGCAATAAAAAATCAATGAACATAAACTTTTACTAGTTTAATATATTGTTTCTGTAACACCGGTAGTGCTACTTAGGATATCAAATATGCTTCCTGCACCACTTGAACCACTGACATTGTTTTTGTTTGAAGCTGTAGCTGCGACTGTAGCTTCTTTTTCATTTTTTTTCTTGTTTTACTTGTAAAACGTTTGTTTTTTCGTCGTTTTCTTCCGTTTTATGTTCTGAATCAGTGTCAAATAACTTACTACTGTGTGTACTACCCTTTGAGTCAGGCATAGTACTGAAAACGTTTGTTTGTTGAAATTGAATATGAGAGTTTATTGCTAAAAAATAAGGTTTTTGAAAAGAAAAATTTTCCGATTTCTTGATACTGAGTGACTTATCTCAATCAAATAAAGATGATAGCCCCAAATTGATATCGCCGTCTGAATCGACATCAGCCCCCTTCAGAATCAGATATTTAACAACTTCTATGTGTCCATTTTCACTGGCTAATGTCAAAGCTTCATCACTAGACGAATGAATACTTGCTCCATTTTGAACTAGGTGTTTGACAACTTCTAAGTGTCCATTTTCACTAGCTGATCTTATAGCATAACTACTTTCTGCACCAAGCTTTGCCCCATTCTCAGTTAGATATTTAACTACTTCCAAATGCCCTTTCTCGCTAGCCCAAGACAGAGCATTATCAATTTTTTCACCAAATCTTCTCCCATTCTCAGTTAGATATTTAACTACTTCCAAACTTCCATTAGAACTAGCCCATATCAGAGCATTATCATTTTCTGCACGAACATTAGCTCCATTTTCAACTAGATATTTCACAACATCTAGATATCCTTTATAACTAACGCGTCTTAAAGCATGGTCATCATCTGTGTGAACATCAGCCCCATTTTCAACAAGAACTTTAATAATATCTATTCTTCCTTTCGAGCCTGTAACACTCAAAACATATTTCCGTCTATGATCAAAATTCAATCCCCTTTCAACAAGATAATCCACAACATCAAAATGTTCATCTTTATAATTAAATATTTGTCTCCAATGCTCTTTGGAATTCAGATTAGCTCCATTTTCAAGAAGGTATTTCACAATATCAATGCGACTATAATAACATGCGATTCCCAAAGCAAAGTTTTCTCTAGCTTGGATTTTTGCCCCTTTCTCGACTAGATACTTGACTACATCTAAATATCCACTTTTACTTGCCATCCCTAACGCCCAATTCTGGTCCGCATGAATATCAGCTCCATTCTCAACTAGATATTTTACAATATCCATATGTCCATTTTCACTAGCTTCTTTCAAAGAAATTTCATTATTTTCATGAATATTTGCACCACCCTCAACTAGGCTCTTTACTATATCCAATTATCCATTTGAACTAGCCCGCTGTAGGGTAAAATCTTTATTTGCATCAATTTCAAGTTTCTTTTCGTCTGGGGTATCAGTAGAGACCAAAATATCATTTTGGGAGGATAGAAAAGATTCTAAATCTTTGCATTCACTGGTATCTGCACCTCTTTCAATTGAATATTTGACAACGCTCAAGTGTTTATTTTTAATAGCAAGATTCAAAGGGTATCCATCATGCTCATCAACATCAGCTCCATTTTCAGTCAAAAATTTGATGAATCTCATATTCCCTCTTGCAAAATTCGGAAAAAATGGATCCATTTACATTATATTTTTTGAATCCGTTGATAAAAAACAATTTCAGTAGTTCTAATCCACCTTATTCAAACAGGTCACAAACCACATTTGAATCAAATATCGGAATATACAATTTGGGATGAGATAGAATTTCATCCTTTGAGTAATCAACTTCTATTTTTGGATTTATCTTGTGAGCATTCAAAAGTGTTTTAATTACATTCACATTTCTATTTGGTATTGCAAACTTTAAGAAGTGCCTGTCCCAATCATTCAAAAGTATTCTAGGGAGAAAATATTTTCTTTTGTTTCCTTTGTAGTTTAACGTTATGTGAAAAACTTTATTTTTGTTTACAAAATCTCGATATTCTTGTTCAGTTGTTTCATAAAAGAGATTTAATATATAATCCATGGCCTCAATCCAACCTCTCTCAATCATAATATGGAAGAGGTTTTGAATTGTATCAAAATCTGAAAACACACCTTTTTTCAAAAGCGAGATAACTAACTCTTGTTTCTTGAATAAGTTTGGATACAAATCAAAATTTTCATTTGAAATTTTGAAAACGTTCTTTTTGCCAAATTTACGAATAAGAAAGTTGGTACGAAATGAATTCAGAGTTGAAATTTCATAGAAATTCCGATTGACCAAATGGACTTGAGGGTTTTGAGAATAAATAAATATTCGAGTTAGAATTTGGTAACTGGAGAGTTTATCCATTCTTGATTTTTGTTGGTTTTTCAAGTTGTGAAAAGTAAGGGCGTATTTAGTGGTAGG
>MBFT01000535.1:15447-30073 GCA_003086725.1 Furculomyces boomerangus | reverse complement strand
TCCATACTTGCAAAATGATATCGAATCCATAATTTATAAATCCAGAAACGTATATTTTGAGATGGAATGAATTGAGGACTATCAAAAGATTTATATTTTTAAAAAAATACTACACCAAGAGTTCGTTTAAATTATAAATCACACCAAATTAGATTCTAAACTGTAGCACTATCTAAGACGCTCATCTTTTGGCTTTTTTGTTTGGAAATTAACGTATAAACTTTAGATTATTCTTTGGTATAAATTACTAACATTTTTTTATAATAGATACATTAGTTGAGTTACAATGGGTGCCTACAAATATCTAGAAGAACTTCAAAAGAAAAAACAGTCAGATGTTATGCGCTTTTTGTTGCGTGTTCGCTGCTGGGAATTCAGACAACTCAAGGTTGTACACCGTGCATCAAGACCATCCAGACCAGATAAGGCTCGTCGCTTGGGTTACAAGGCCAAACAAGGTTATGTAATCTACCGCATCAGAGTCCGTCGTGGTGGACGCAAGAGACCAGCTCCAAAGGGTGCTGTCTACGGTAAACCAGTCAACCAAGGTATCAACGAATTGAAATACCAAAGATCTCTTCGTGCTACCGCTGAAGAACGTGTTGGCCGTCGCTGCAAGAACTTGAGAGTACTCAACTCATACTGGGTTAACGAAGACTCAACCTACAAATACTACGAAGTCATTCTTGTTGATCCAAGTCACAAGGCTATTCGTCGTGATCCAAGAATCAACTGGATCTGCAATGCCGTTCACAAACGTCGTGAAGCTCGTGCTCTTACTTCCACTGGTCGCAAGAGTCGTGGTATCGGCAAAGGTCACAGATACAACAACTCAGCTGGTGCCGGTCGTCGCAGCACCTGGAAGAGAAACAACACTCTATCTCTTCGTCGTTACCGTTAATATCATTGATTTTTATATTAACATTGTTACAAAAATATATTGCAGCATTGCTTGTATAAGATTTCTTTATTAACAAATATATCTGCTTTTCAAATTATACATTCAATAGTTTATGAATACATTTTATGACATCCAATTTCAAAAATACTTGTTTACAAATAACTAGAGTTGTATCGGAAACAGCCTTAACCCAAACAAAATCAGTATAAAGGGTAGAAGAGGAGTGTAATATTTGTTTTAGCTTTATTTCGATAGGAAATAGAGTTTTTTTACGTCGCTTTTTCGTAAGAATCAGGACGACTTTTCTGTTAGAACAGTGCTGACAACAGCAAAATTTCTAACTTCAGTTCTATTACCACGCACTCTGATTCTGGAAAGAATTAGAGAAGCACCAAGCCCCTTGACCCAATGCCAATTTGGTAAGGAGGCCCTAGAGGGCCGAAGAGGAGTGGGTTAGTGCAATATCTTTATTTAATATTGTTATTTCAATAAATCACTTTATCATCAAAAAAAAATCACTTTATCACAAAAAAAAAAAACCACTTTTTCATTGAAAAATGAGTAAAAAGAAGAGTAATCAATTTAATTGCGAGTGTCCACTACAAAAAAGAACCCGACATATTATAGCTTTTATTTAGTAGGCTGCTTGATGTTAATATGAATGTTTTATAGTCTTGAGTTTTCCATTGGTAAGTTTTTGAAATTGTGTTCCAATATAACGTCTTTACTGAGTATATCGGTTCTATTAAGATTCTCTTGAATCATTGTTGCAAAATGAGTTCCATCCTTTGAATAAAACTTCCCATTAAGAAATCCTCTTGATCCTACCATCCTCGGACTCTCAACTTCGCACAAAATCCAATCGTCAACTCTGAACCTCTTGTGGAAGTACATACTATGGTCCAGAGAAACTCCCATAGTTCGATCGATTTTTCTGTTGTTGTATCCAGTCATGTAAGGAAACATAATTGTAACTGTTATAAAAAAGTCAGAAATACAAGCCAAAAAGGCAGGATTGATTTGATATGAATTATCGCTGAAATCTTCATCAATTTTCACCCATTGTAAACTGTGTGGAGTTTTAACTCTTGGCTCGCCTTCTGTGGTATGATTTTCAAGGATATTGATGTATGATTCGCAGAGTTTTGGATCAACTGGAACTGCAAACTTTGTAATCATTTCTACTTGGTCATAGAGTTTTATATTTGCATAAATAGGTCTTATTATTTCATCTCTGATATCAGCATCCATATTGATTGGATGGTCTTCGGGATAAACCTCAGGCATCTCGAACTGATGCTCAGTTAAGCTTTCTTCTTCCTTTTGGAAACTACACATCATTTTGTAAATGTTTCTTCCATCCTGCTTTACGCTGACAAATCTTGAGGCAAATGAACCTCCTAAAAATTCGTTATTTGAAAGTACTAAAATCAAAAATAACGTTTTTTAAAAAAATACCATCTCTGATTCTTTCCACATGAAACTCGAAAAGTTCGTCGTATTTCCCTGCCAACAAGAAATATGAATGAAAAGACTAAAAAACTGTCAACATGTTAAACAAAAAGCATGACTTGCATGGATGTGGTAGTTTGGATCAATTGAAAGAATTGCAGCAGCAAGAGCCTGTGAAATTATTTGTCCACCTAAAAACCCGTTAGTTTGGAAACAAAAAAGCAATAGTACCAAATACTCCGCGCGATCGCCCAAAGCTCCAAAAGTTTGTGCTTGTATAAAAATCCTTTTCTTTCTCTAGTTAAATTTATTAGTTCATTTTAAATAATCCTTGCAAGCCTACCTTTCAAGTAAAAGTATTTTTCAAAATCTTTATTTATTTGCTCCATAGTTTATGTTGAAGAAAGTTCGAGTTAAATCTCTTTTAATATCAACTTTGAGGCCTTTTTATTCTCCCAGCTCTAAACCCATTTACCTGAGCCACAATAATACACCTGTTTCATAATATCCCTGAAGTGTAACCTGAGTTACAAATTTGGGCAGAATAGCTGAGTTGTGTTTATGGAGAATCAAATGAGTGAAATTAAAAACAAGAATTAAATTGCACACTTTCAACTTTACAAAAAAAATAGATAAATGATGTTTATTGGTGTTAATTATCTACAATTTCATAAAAAAAAATTACCAATCAAAAAGTACAAATATTCCAAATCAAATTTTTTTTAATCTTTCATAATAATGTTATCTAGAATTTCAAGGAATTTCAACAAGCCGCTATATGTTCGGTGTTATGCAGGCAAGCAAAAAACATTTCTGTTTGATTAGTTTCTAAATGATCAATTGTAGGCAAAATCCAGCAAAAAAATCTAAAAGTAGAAAATCGAACTGCGCCATTTACTTACCAAGGAATCAATGCATTCCAGAGTAGATTGTCGATCCAGTTTAATAATCCAGAAATTTTGGAAACTGCATTGACTCACAAATCGCACAAAAACCACATTCAATCAAACGAAAAACTAGAGTGGTTAGGTAAGTACATATTTCACATATTCTATTAATCATAAATCATTTGGATCGAAATTAAACTAGTAGTTATATTTTTTAGGGAAACGTGCAATCAATCTTTACGTTGGTGAATATATCGATGCAAAATATCCAAATTTACCAACAGACATGTTGCAATCTCTGAGTCAATACTTTTTTGGGACACATGCACTATCTTCACTTGCAAAAAGTTTTGGTATGCAGTATCTCGTTAGATGGGAAGCTCCATTGGTAATTTTCGGGTTCAAATTTTTGTATCAAACTGATTTTTTTGTTTTAGAGTTTAGAGGATAGCCGTGTAGGTGAAAGTAAAGTTCTTGGAAAATCAATCCAAGCTCTTGTGGGTGCCATATACAAGGACCAGGTATGTGTAAATTAGAAATTGTGGTTTTTCTTATTTTTGTGATTTAGGGCAGAGATTGTGCAAAGGAGTTTATCCATAAGCATATATTATCCCAACCTGTTGATCCCGTAGTTATAATGAACTTTGATCAGCCAAAAAGAATGTTAGTGGCATTGGCAAAGAGAAAGAACTTGGAAAGACCAGTATCAAGGTAAAATAAACTCGATGATTAAAACATGATTAAAATGGTTTTTTAGACTACTCAAAGAAACTGGAAGGTTTACAACTTCACCTGTTTTTATTGTTGGAATGTTTTCTGGAGTTTCAAAAATTGGAGAAGGTAACAAAATAAAATAACAAAACTAATTTTTTGGTTTAGGTTTTGGAAGTTCAATCAAAATGGCGGAATTCAGGGTAAGTTTTATCCCTTTGTTTTTGTCATCCTAAAATTTTTATTTTTATAGGCTGCTAAAGACGCATTGACCCGGTACTATGGAAAAGAAGAAAAGGATTTTATCTTGCCATCGATCACCGATAGTGATACAAATGCAGAATTCCAACCAAATCCTTTGAAAGATACACCAGCTTACTTATAATTCTTAGAATTTATATTTCCGAAGGCTTGAAATCAAATAAAATTTTATAAAATAGTTGATCCATATGTCTTAAATAACAAAGGTGATCTGTAGGAAAAGCGGCGTTGTAAACAGTAAAATGTTTTGGACAAAGTATTTTTCATACTCTCTAGTAGTTGGAAGAACCAAGCGGCGTCAAAATATTTAAGGGAAATTGAAAAAGAAAACCAGCTATATAGTTTTTCATTTTGGTTATTTACCAATATTTCATTTCAATAGATTTTGACTTTTCGAGTTTTTAATATACAGTGTTGTAATTAGAGAAGGTAATATTGATGTAAAATAGTTTAGTTTAAGACCAAAACATTAAATCAAGTTCTGTCATGTCATATTGTTCAGTATTTTCATTCTCTTTGCTGTCAGCTTTGCTAAACAATTTATCAAAACTTATTGTTGGAAAGATAGACTGAAGTTCAAAGTTGCTTTGATCGTTTGCTGGATTGCTGACAATATCTTGAACAACCCTCTCTGTCAAAATATCAACCATGTATTGATAGTAGTAATTTTCAGTAGAGTTTGGATTAGATTTTTCAAGAAGGTTTTTGTATTTAATGTATTGTTCATAATTGGATTTATATGATGATTCGCTGTTCTTTTCTTTTGATGAACCAGGTATTCCGGGAACTTCTTCGCTCTGTCTAGCAAAAGTATTTGGATTTCTTGTTGGTTCTATATTGGAATCATTGCTACTTTCTTCTTTCTGATATTGATTTACAAACGTAGCAAAATTATCCTTTATATACAAATAATCTGTTATTTTCATAGCGGAGAATGATCCTCCAAAGCAGCATGTTAGAAAAAATAGTGATCCATATTTAGGAACTAGCCATGGATGCACATCAGATTCACCAATAGAATATTTCTTCATGCTTTCGAACAGTGCTTTACTCTTTTCATTTTCTTTATGGGATTCGTTTATGAAATTTGATAAACGATTCAAATACATTAAAAATATAACAGGAATCTCAGAATAACTGCTCAATTTGCGATATACTTCTTTCAAGTTTTCTATTTTTGTTGTCATTTCCATATCATTCTTTGGAGAAATGTTCATAGTATTCATACACGTTATTGCACTCATGAGTTCTGCCGTAGCCGTTGCTGTCTTCCAGTATTCTGGAGGTAAAGCACTACTTAGCTGGTATATTAGATCTATCTGTTTTTTAGCTGTGTCTATACAGATATTTTTTGCTGAAACTATTCTTTTTGGATCTATTTTGATTCCTTCAACTCTAACCATTTCAGTTTGGTAGAGTGTATTTTTCATAAATAAATGGAATTGGGCAAATATATACTTATAAAGAATATGTTCTATATCCACAACAAATCTGATAGTATCTTTGTACTTGGAATATGCTTCTTTGATTAAATCAAAATCAACTGGTGAATTTTTGACTATGGTTTCATCAAATTTGTTTATATTGTTGATTAATTTTACCAGTTGGTGGTTGTCATCATCTGGATCATATACTTTTTTAAGCCACCTTCTTTTAGCAAAAACACCAATCTTGCTTGAAAGTAATCTTGTTTTTACAAAATTTTTGATGTCTTCTTTACTATACTGTTCACTATTTTCGCCGTTTGCAATAATATTCCATAATAAGATTTCTGGATGTTTTACTTTGCATTCACCACCATATCTCCACCAAAAGTCGTTTTTTGGAAGATCTAATACAATGTCTCTATCTTCAATAGTTGGGACTGAACCATCAAACAACATTGATCCTCTATCAAATACATAAAAAGTCCAAAACACTCTTCTCCTAAACTCAAGCTCTTCTTCAGAATATCTGAGTTTAGTGATTTTTGACAAGTCGAGCTGGTATATTTTTGATATTCTGACAGAACTAGATATAAAAAATATAAAGTCAGTTTGTGTGTGTTGAGCTACGAGCTGAAACTTACTGTTTAGCTGACACTGAAAATAATTTTTAATTAGAGGGATAGTGGAATATGGTTAGTAAAATAGGATAAAAATGATAATTCTTACTTAGGGCGGTTTCGTGAATAGTGGTGTTGACTACAGTGGTGCAATATTGTAAAATAAGTACACATGCCCACAAATAATAAGGGTTTCTGATATCAGCTTTCGAATTTATCAAGTCTGTTGATTTTTTGATAAAGGCAAGTTCTTGTTCTTTCTCTTCCAAGGTTCCTATTTTTTTACTAGCTGCGCTTCCTAGAGCAACAAGAGCATAATGTAAATAGCCTGGATATATTTTGTTTTTAATGTTGTAGTAGAGTTCAGGCAATCTAGCAGGTATCACAGCGTGTGGGAAAACTATTGGCAGCATGAATACCATTCTATTTAGTTGTTCGTCGGTTAGAGACTCTAGACCAATTTTGTCATCTATATCATATTGAAATATGAAAAAGTGGATTTAATATATAAACTTGCCTTGGATTTTCTTCGAGTTTTGTTCAGAGTTCATTTTTGAATGGATAATTTAAAAATAGAGAAAAAAACAGAAAAATAAAGTATTTATATACCATTAAATCCTGATTTTCTGTTTTTCATAACTTGACAAAAGACCGTTTAGGTATTAAGTATTTGTAGTACGAACAGTCACACTTACCTTGTTAGTTTGGTTTTTCAAATTTAGATGTTAAATCGATTGTTATATGGAGACACTTGTTCTCTACTTTTTTATTCGCTAGTTTTTTTGACTGATACACATATTTTGGAACCATACACGCAACAAGAATTAAAGAATACTACCTCTGTCCCATAATGATTGTCCAATTATACATTAATATATAGGTTATTGAGAATATACTACCAAAATCAACTTTGAAAAGTTCTAAAATATCACCAATAGTCATACTTTATACTCGTAAATTATCAAAGCTACAACTTTTTTTTTAGGATAGTTATTAGGCTACAAAGCTGGAGAATTTTTGAAATATTTCTTTGAAAGGTAATCCTAATTAATCTAAGCTTAATTTTTGCTATTTTCTTATTGAAAGATAATTCCATTAAATAGGATTATGATTTTTGAGCAAATAAAATTCGATGTTTACCATTAATAAAATTCGAAAATCATTTTTGCACACAAAAAAGGAAAGTTTGACAATCATTATGGGACAGATGTAGTATTATTTTATTTAACCCTTTTCACAAAAAATAAATAATTCGCAAGTGTTTTTGTTTTCTGAAAATATAAAAATTTTACAAATTATCAAGAATATATAACACCAATAAAAACGTTTTCAGCTCCACCATATCATTTTAGAATAGTAACCTAAAAATTTATTGTTATATAATCAAAACCAAGGTGCAAAAAACAATGATAAAGTTTTGGGTTGTAGATATTGCATTGTGGAAGGTTCGGTTATGGGTCGATTAACAAATCTTGATCAAGTTCATCCCATCCATCCAAATCATCTTGTTCATAACTAGCATCCATAATTTGCAAATCCTCAAACTTGTTATTCATGTTTACGTGGCTTTTAATATCCCGTTTGGAATTTGTTCCAAGCTCGAAATCCATTTGTTTTGAATTCACGTTAAATTTTTGGTCAGATAAAATGTTTGTGTCGTTGTCATTACCGTCCAAATCCAAGTTAACATCAAGATCATCCCAACCATCTGAAGAATTAACGTTTAGCAAGTTGTTTCTCTCAACAAATTTTGTTTTATTTTCAGTTTCTGGTTCTACTAACAACTCCCCAACTGATGGATGTTTCTCCTCAGATACTTTTATCTCTCCAAGATCTAGATCTAAATCAAAATCGTTCCATCCCTCAAACTCTGAATATGATCCAGATTCGTTTTGGTTAATAGCAAAAATCGTTGAAGTGATACCCCTATCATTACGTTCTCCAGAACTGTTATACTTGTACGCACTTTCACTAGCTTTTTTGGGTTTACCAATATCATCATTCGTGGTGTATTCAAAAGCTTTTTGTAGAGTTGGTTTTATGTTTGAATTACTAGCAACATTTTCTTCATAACTAGTTTCGATTTCTTTGGGTATAGCATGTTCCAAACCCCCATCTTCTTTCACATCAATTGATCTTTTCGTCTCATTATTTCCACTGTCTTTTATTTTATCTTCCAACGAGTAATCAAATGAAGTTTTTTCATCCAAACTTAAACCTAGACCTATATTCTCTCCATCCTTTATATCTAGATTTGGAACTTCGTCGTTATCGATATTGAGGTCAATATCAAGATCCGAGGCCCATCCTTCGCCATCCAAAATCTCATCATCTTGAGGTATATAGCTTATTTCTAGAGCTTTCGAATTTTCGGGGAGAATGTTTTGAATGTTTCTATCAGAAACAGTTGGTTCAAAGTTGTATTCAATAGCCAACTGATTCAATATATGTTCATCTTCAAGTTGCAAGTCATCAAAACCAATAGGATTCTGTTCCTCGCTAACATTTTTGGAGGCGTAGTATAATCTAGCATAATCAGCAGAAATTTCAGAATATCCAAGTTTGTGAAATACAAGCACCAAATTTGAAAATAGGTGGCCAAGACTTTTTCCTTTAAAGGTTTCACCAAGTAAACGCACATGCAAGAAATAGTTTTCCAATAACCTGTTTTCTGTATACTTTGAATATCCATCTTCCATACTTGCATGTATCAACAATTCATAGTAGCAATCTACCAGCTGAGAATCCCAGCTCTGACCATATTCTTTCACCATATCAATGCATGTCTGGAGAATCGATTTAATAACAGTATAATCCAACCACTCATACTTTTTGATTTCGTTCAACAATGAAATAAATTTCCTTGTTTCATTATCATCCCCCATTTTCCTTGAAAATGTGTGGCCAAGTGTTAACATCAAGATTTTGTTGCAAGTCATGGCTTTCACCAATTTCTCTTGATTTTCAGTTGTTTGAGATTTGCTACTAATGTATTTTGTAATACATTGAACAAAACTACCAGTATCAATAAAACTAGATTCTGGTATCATCCCTTGTGATTGTGTCGTATCACCGAAACTGGAGTTCAATGCTAACATTCCAGATAAAAACGCAAAAAAAACATTTGAATTTTCTCCATTTTGATTTATAAATCTTGATAGAGATTGTTCCAGAAATTCATTATTTGAAAAGCTGATAGATCTTGAAATGGTTTTATCACTTGGTGATTCAATTGGTTCTTGTTGTCTTTTTATCATTGGTGAAATAAATAATACTAGCTCAAATGACAACTCAAACAATTCTTCCGCACAAAGCATCTCAAGCAAAGAATATAAATTTGTAGTTTTTATATCACTATCCATTGTTTGGCGCATCAAAGTTGACTTTGGGTTGTTCATGTCCATCAAACACAATATCACTAAATATTCAACTAAACACACTACATCCGTTTTCGTAATTTTGGTACTTCTTTGACCAGAAGATTCGGTTTTTGTTGTTATTCCATGAAATAGTGAATATGCAGATACCACCAATTCGTTGAACGTTTCAATAGCTTGGTGGTTGTTGGCAATAATTTTAGTTTTGGGGAAATAGTATGATTGGAGTGTTTTGATAGAGTTAATGTATAATCCAGAGTCCAAGTAATCAACGTTTGTGTTGTTTAGAATACTCCAATTCATAAAAAGAACTGATTCTGTAATGATGACTCGTTGCTCCAAATTGAAAATGTCAGTTCTGTTTTTAATAACATTCACAAAGTAATCTTTTAAAAAGTAGTATGTCTGCTTTACTTGTTCATTGATTATTCTTTCTATTTCAGAACTATCGTTACTGTTTTCATTAATATACCCAAAAGTAAAACCTGCTGATTCAGAAATATCAGAAAAGAATTTTATGAATTTATCCCTAAACTCATTAATATCTTTTATACAAGATAGTTTCTTTATAGATTCAATAAACAAACTACTTGGTTCAAGTATAAGATCAAACTTATCAGTGCTCGTGTTAAGTTTACCAATCAATGCTAAGAACGCAAATATGAAATAGTTTGGCTCGTTTTCATATATTAATTCGGGTAATATGTTCTCTAGTTGGTTTTTAAGAGAATTTATCCATTTAATAGATTCTGATGCATTTGTGTCTATACCAGAATTAGAATGATTTGATATAGTATCATTTGGATTTTCAAGCTGTATTTGTGTTGTATCAAACGGGCAAATCCATTTTTGATAGTTTATTAGAGAGAATTCTAGAGGGTCACGAAGTGTACTGAGTTCATAAAGCAATTTTATCCATTCTAGTTTGATTTTCAAAGTATTGTTTTCATAAACTCGAAGAGATATTTCGTTTGATATTTTGTTTTGTGATGGGTCTTCCAAAACATGTAATAAAACTTTTATTCTTTGTTGCAGTGAAAGCAAGTTTTTTGCACAATTTCCATCTACAACAAGTTCTTCAATAAAATATGTGCGCAGGTCTACAGTATCCAAACCCAATCCAAATTCAGACAAAGCAGAAATAAATACCTCTTCATCATACTTTTTTAGATGGGAAGTATAAAAGTAAATTATTTTCTTTTTGATAGTGGCGACATCCAAGTTGGATAGATTATTTATGTTTTGCCAACTGAAAATTGGACTCAATAAAGTTATGTTATTTACACAGTTCAAATAATCGAATACAGTACTTGTGTTAATAAAATATTTCCAAAAGTTGTCGTAATCCAAACTCAAATCGCTTGATGATTTTAGTTTAAATATTTTTGTAAAATAGTTGCCAAAGTTAATTTCAAGACCATTTTTATCGTCTCTTGAAAAGTTGCCGGAAATTCTGTCTGGTATTTTACTAATCAAGGAAAGTACGTTTCTCCAAAAATCACATTGTTCTGACTTTTCAACTTCATTACAATATGAATATAATTTTTTCAAGAGTTCAAAGTATTCATCCAAATCGTTGGAAACACTTTGATTGTAACACACACTGACATTTTTGGTACTTTTCGTACTGTGTGTTTTGGTATCCAGAGTAAATATGGGATTTTGAAGAAGGGCTGGTTCTATACCATTTTCAAGTTTCAAAGTAACTGATTTGATAAAATTTGCTGAGCATCTTGTCAAGATTTCAAGTATAAACTTTTCTAAATCCTTGATTTTCTTGATGATTTCATTTGGGTGATCATTTGCAAAGCGATATTTAAACCATTCTGCAATCAAATCTGCTTTTTCTTCAACTGCAGCTTCTGTTTCGTTTTCTAGTGGCAGATCACTTAGTGCCTCCTTTATAACGGCCTTGTCACTGGTTTTTATTGTTTCTTTAGTAATATTAAATTTCCTATTTTTTGCAAAAATCTTGTTGGTTGATTCAAGGTCTCTACTTTGTGTGATATTATCTGGTTTGTCAGTGATGTTATTACTACTTTCCTTTGTTTGAGAATCTGGCGTTAATTCGCGATTTTCTGTGTGTTCAATTTTCGTATGTCCATGGCGATCAAAACCTACCATAAGTCTTACAATTTCATGATTGGTGGGATTTTGGAAATTTTTTGGGTTGTCCCACCAAGAATCGATACAAGACAGATGATCTGTTTGCTTTGGAAAGTCAGTGGGTTTAGTTTGGGGACTATCGGAATGTACTGATGTAATATTAACAGAATCTTTCCACTTGCTTATTGATTCTTCAAGTTTGCTTTCGGGACAGACTTGTACCAGAAATTGCATAATATTTTGTTTTTTGGAGGTGGGTAGAGATTTTTCCATTCCAAATTCGAGTACACGAGACCATATTTCTTCCAAAAGAGCATTGTCTTTTCTTTTAATTTTGGATATTCCGCTGAGGAGGTACATGAACTCATGAGCAGTTTCTAAATCTTTGTTTCTTAACGCTGCACTTATTAAAAGGGAGATTATATTAGCCTCTTCTAAGGTTTCCATATCCTTTCCTTTATTTTCACGGACATCAGGCGAGGCTGCTCTATTCCATTGAGTAGAACCAATTAGTTTTTTGCCGACATGTGCTATACTAGAGCTAATATTAATGGAACTCTTATCGGTAGCTTGTGTGTTATGATTTCCGGGTTTCGTTTCTTGACTTTGTTTGTCAGTTGAGTTGGAATAGTATCCGAGAAAGCGTGCAGCTTCTCTTATAATTCTTGGTTTTTTATATGATTTACTATTTTTGATGAGAACGTTGTTGATTACATCTGGAACAGATTTAGCGGATCTTACTTCCATTGGCAAGATTGAAGAATTTTTTGAGACAAATTCAGCGTTGGTTGATGTATTTTTCATTCCTGAAATAGATCCTATTCTTTCACTGATCACATTAATGGATTCGAATTCTGGTATAGACAATGACCAAAGTAGATGAACACCTTCAAGAAAGTGGATTTCTTTTATGGCTTCATCTGAAAACTTTATTAGTTCAAGAATATTAATTGCTTTTTGAATTTCTTTGCTTTCTATATTGCCAGTATCTGAGTTATTTGATATTTCCTGTGCAGTTTGAATAATAATTTTTTTCCCAGTATCAAAATCTAATGAGAATAACGGTTCATTAGATTCATTTTTATTGCCTTTGATTTCTTGTGATTCTAAACAGTTTTTAGCCAACTCAAGATCTATAAAATAAAAAGAGAGGGTTAATGGATGTTTGATGGTAAAATTGTACATTTACTTTCAATAAAGTATGTTACCTCCAGCTAATAAAATTGATTTAAACACTTGTGATATTATAGCGAAATTATCAAGAACGCCAAGGACACCATGTCCGCTGTCATACATTGATGTCAAGTCCTTTAGAAGCATTTTCCATTCTTTATAATTGGCTGAAAGGTGTTCATGTGTCTGTTGGTGACTACTTGTGATGCTTTGTGTTCTATTTTTGCATATTTTAACCAACAAATTTTTTGCAAAAGCATTGTTGTGGATATTTTTTAAAAAGATAGAAAATTGTGCTAAAGGGATGTCGTATTTGGATAACAGTGTCCAATATTTCAGATGTCTTGAAATGAGTAGGGATATGTTTGATGAGAGCGGTTCTGGTTTTAGATTGTTAAGTATGAGGATCATTTCGTTGGTGCTAAGTGTTTTGTTGGTTTTTAGGGAATTGTAAAAATCAGCAAAATAGGTATCCACAAGAGCTAAATCGTTATTTTGTATGGGGATTTGTGACTGTATGTGTTTTACAGAGTTTATAAGTTGATTGTCGATTTCTAATAAATTTTCTGAATAAAATCCAGTAAACAATGTCAAACCAGGAATAAAAAATTTATCGCTTTCTATACATGTAACCAAGTTTGAAAAGTTTTGGTTTTCTGTGTTTTTAGCATTGGTTGGATTATTAGAGGTTAGAAATATACTAGTATCCCATAAGAGCACGAAATTTTGTTTTGATTTTAAGCTTACTAAGACTTGAGTTGGAATTAGCTCTGTGAGTTTCAGTAAAAAGCGAGAGTATAATATCCAAGCATCATTTATGTTTTTGTGTGATTCTTCAGCAATGTGAGTATCAATAGCGTTTAGCTCCTTGACGAAGCTGAAGAGTTTGTAAAAGTAGTTTCCAAAGATGTAAACGAGATTTTGAATGAATTCATAAGTGGTACTATTACTTGTTGAGTATGATGTGGCTACAAAGTCTGCGAAATTTAGTGGGGTAGGTAGGAATAATCTTAAAGATTCGGATAGTGGATTAGGGTTGATGACTTGTTTGAGGTGGAAATCTTGAGATAAATTTGGGAATAGAGATGATGAAGTGGTGTTGGATGTGGACTTTATGGATTCAGAGTAGATCAGTATGTTTTCGGAAAGATCGATGGTGAGATAAGTCAAGGTTAAAGTCTGGATGATACTTGGATGAAAGTACAAAGATGGGGTGTGAAGATGTACTAGTTCTATGTAACTTTTTAAGCCATAAAGGATGATGGAGGATGCGTGATCTATTCTTCCGGTTTTTTCGTCAACATGGATGGAATGTTTTATAAATTGTTGAGCTAAAAGTGATAAAAAAGTGAAAAATTCATCTTTGGAATTGAGTTTTTGGATTAAAGATGAAAGTGAATCTTCGAAGCTATATTTTTTTATATAAGAGTCTGGATTGATGGCTTCGACTTCGTTTTCGAAGTTTTGGGAGATGAGTAAAAGGTGTTGTTTGATTAAAGAGTACTTTTGATTATCAGTCTGGGATTTGAGTTTGGCTGATTGTGGTGCTGTTGAATCTTTATGAGTGAGAGACATTGTTGATCAAGTGAGGAATTGGGAAGAGGTTTTATTTTGAAAACAATATTTGAGCTATTGTATTTGTATAGGCCAAAACAGAAAATGTTTACAATTCATTTTTTTATCTGATTGGTTAGAGTAAGATGTGGAAATTGAC
>MBFT01000532.1:12779-28335 GCA_003086725.1 Furculomyces boomerangus | reverse complement strand
GCTATTCTAGAATCAAAGTTTAGGTACTAGAACAAAATTGTGTTTTCCAATAAAATGTTTTGGTTGTGTTACCTTTAATCAAATCATAAAAATTGTAATTGGCTAGGAAAAAAACGAAAAATTTTTATTTCAAATCTTTGAATAAAAAGACGAAATTCTTTTTAGATTTGGTCTGTATATACAAAATGGTAAACCCACGTGCAAGAAAGAAGGTAAAGAATCCTGGAACAAAACTGACCAGGAAAACAGCCAAGGCCAAAAAGAAGGTTATATTCAAAGGACACAGATTGTTGTTGGACGAATGGGACAAACGGGGTTCACTTTCAGAAAATTACAAGAAAATGGGACTTGTTTCAAAACTCAATGGTGTATCAGGAGGAACAGTTAATAAATTTTGGGAATCGGTACCTTCGCGGCAATCAACATCGAAAGAAAATGTAAAAAGTGACGATGAGAGTGATTTTGGGGACATTGAAGAAATGTTAAAATCTCAAGACGAAAAGAAAGAAGAAGACTATCTGTTTGAAGACGAAGAACTTGAAAATATGGATAACAAAAGTCTTAGGGAAATAATTCCAGAGGGATATGGTATCATTAAACGAGATGCAGAGGGGAACATTGAGAAGATTGTGGTACCTGAGAAAGAGGAGCACGAGGACAGCGATGAAGAAAAACCCAAGGTCAAGGCGAAAACGGAAATAGCAGCAAGTAAGTCAAGATTTAGTTTGGGTGGGAAATAACATTTTTATGTAGGACTGGAGGAATACGCAGCAAACGCACCAAAGCCGGAAAAGTGGTGTTCAGATGGTCAGGTAGAATTTGCTCAGGAGCTGATTAATAAACATGGCCTAGACTACGAAGCCATGTTTTGGGACACAGAGCTAAACACACAGCAGCATTCCATTGGTCAGCTGAAACGTTCTATAAAAAGATTCCTAAAGCAGCACGAGTGAGTGGAAGAACCAGGCTAGTTTTTGGGTATTTTGAGGGGAAATGATTAGAATTAGGGATTTCAGCCTGTAGATTTAATTCAAACAATATCAAACTGCGAATCTGTTATTATTTTAACAATCATGGTCTTCTGATTGGCCAAACACTAAAACTTTTTATCATTACAAAAACGTTTTTCAAAAACTTTTATATAACCACCCCTCTTTTCCCTCTAATATAAAAACACACTTTCTCTGGATAAACAAAACTACATACATACCATAATGGCCAATAAACACTCCAAAAAACCCCCTGCAACTCTCCAAAGAAAATCTAAATCTGAAATCGGAGTTGATAACTTTGTTCAAAAGCTCTCTGAAAAACCAATCCTATTAAAAAAACCTGTCGAATTCGTTGAAGAAAATGAAAAGTTCATCCAAAGTAATTGTCCATTTACAACTTACCCTTTTACCTTTTCATACCCCTATTTACTAACCCAATTTTTTTGTAGAACTCTCCTCTTTTCTACTCTTCTGCATTTACATTTCGTACAAGCTTGGTTTTACCTTTGCTGTTCCCTTTGTCAAGTATTCATATAAACAGACTACTGGTTCAGATACCCTATATGGAACAGGCTACAATGATGTATACATTGTTATATATACTGTAATAGTACTTCTCTTCCTGCGCTCGATGTTCTCCTCTGTTGTTGGAGGTCCGCTATCCTTGTATCTTGGAATTAAAAAAACTGATGTAAGAAAACGCTTTTCAGAGCAATTGTGGGGAATGATCTATGCAACTTTATCTTTCAGCTTGGGTTTATGGCTCACATTGCACTACACCAACTTGTATGGATACGAAAAGTTCTGGACAGAGTATCCTCTCCTGAAAATGCCTTTCGCTCTAAAATTCTACTATTTGACTCAAACCTCCTTCTGGTTCATGATGGTCGTCTACATCTTTGTCGAAAAACCTAGAAAAGATTTTTGGATTATGATCACCCACCACTTTGTTACCCTGTCCCTACTAATTGGTTCCTACTATATCAAAGTTATTGCCGTCGGAACTGTTATACACGTATCCATGGATTTAGTTGATATCTTCCTCCCACTCGCAAAAATCTTAAAATACATAGGCTATGAAATAGCATGCAACCTTGCTTTTGGCGTGATGACTCTATCCTGGATTGCCAGCAGACACTGTGCATTGATCAGACTTATCTACAACGTCTGGGTAGAATCAGGCATCTACACTACCCTCAAATGGGACCCAGAAAACAACTTTTATTGGTCTGTAAACGTAAGGAACTTTTTTGTACTTTTCTTGATATCCCTTGAAGTTATGTGTATGATATGGCTTGGTGGGATCATCAAAATCATTTTGAACGTAGTTTCTGGTAAAGAGATTAATGACATTCGTTCTGATAGTGAAGAATAATCGTTTTTTGTATACTTGATAGAAAATATACTTTTTTGAACAAAATAAACAAATTTTCTAGTAATTAATTGGCCAAAATGTTCCAGAACCCCATCTATTTCTGAGAATAAACCGATCCAACCAGATACCAGTAGAGTTTCCATGAAAAAAGTTTGGAGTTTTTACACAAAATCAATCTTTTTCTTATCTACAAACAAGTCTCAGAATTCCCCTTAGAATTATCTTTCAGCTTTACTAATAACTCTTCCCCCAAACTTGGCTTTTCAACCTTTTTTGTTCCGTTGTACTATATATTTTTAGTTTTACAATTTCACCAACTTTTGTATTTTTACTGTATTTCATCAAATCCAACCCATTTTTCATGAACAATTTAAGCTTATTTCCAAACCTTCGAGCTCCATACCTGCTCAAAAACAAACTCTCAATTCTACCAAAAAACAAACCCCACAACGTAGGTAAGCTTCCCCAAAACAAAACTAGTTTGGTTTTACATCCCAATAAAGATTACAGGCAAATCAGCTCTCAAATACAATTAAAAACAAAAAATTATGCTTTGTATTATGGAAGTTATGGCATACCAAAACAAAGAAGACCGAAAAAAAACCAAAAAGTTGACGAATACCTGAATTCCCCTGTCGACATCATGAAGTCACCATACGATTCTGGAAAGCTTAGCTACAAAGTTGGTGAAGATGCCTTCTTTAATAGAGGTGATGCATTAGGCCTAGCAGACGGAATTGGAGGGTGGGCAAACAAGGAAAATTCCGACTCTTCGTATTTCTCTCGTAGACTCATGCATAATGCGCACTATGAGATATCAAGGTACGAAGATATAGAAGATGATTTATTTACTAGATACAACCAAGCCACACCAGTAGAAATCATGCGTGAAGCTTACAAGAACACATTGGCTGATATGAAAGCTAAAGTAATTTTTTCTTTTCTTCTTCTTGTTTCTTACTTTTGTTTAGGAACTTAAAGGTTCGTCCACTATATGTCTTGCATTACTAAGAGGAGAAGAATTGCGCGTTGCAAACTTGGGTGATTCCGGGCTAACAATAATAAGAAATGGCGATATGATATTCAGAACCGAAGAACAACAACACTCCTTCAACTATCCTTACCAACTAGGAACTGAAAAGCTCACCGATTGCGTTACTGACGCACAAGTATTCCGCATAAGAGTAAAAAAAGGAGACTTGATCGTTCTCGCATCAGACGGTCTCTACGACAATCTGTTCGATGAAGATATCCTCGATATTATATCCGACCTACTACCCAAAAAAATGCGACCCATAAACAGACCTTCTATGATCAGATACAATGGAAATATTCAAGATGATGACACTTCAAATGTAAGCCCCCTTCCCAAAAACCCATTACTTTGTCTTTTCCCTCTTCTTTCAACTCTGAATTTTTAAACCGTTTTGAATTCCTCCGCTTTTTTAGAATGAAGGACCTCAACTTCCTCAATCTTATGTGGACCCATATATGATCAGTAAGGCACTAGCAAGCAAAGCTTATGAGGTGAGTGTGGATCCAGAATGTACACAGAGTCCATTTCAGTCTCATGCAGTTCACGAAGGATTATATTATCATGGAGGAAAATCAGACGACATTACAATAGTATCTGCAATAGTAACAGACCTTGAAGATTCGCCAAATAGGAGATGAAAACACAAACCAATTTTTAATTGACTAATAAAAATTTGTTGGAATAGTTCAACCACAATTTTTCAATTCTTTAGATACAATTATATCATTAATATATATACAATACTCTTGGATATCTAGATATGTTTAAATACAAACTGAGTTGGAATTTGAACTCGAAGGTTTTATACAACATTATACAAGTACAAAAAAAATGTCCAATTTGATAGATTTTCATAAACAAAAATGCAATTTTATTTATTGTAATGTATGATTTGATTTCGCATTTTTATACAAGTGTATTTACAATTCTATAAACTGTTTTTCTTTTTAAAATGGATTCAAATTCAAAAAAATTCTCACAAATAAATAATTCTAGTTCATTCATCCCATTAGAAAACAAAGTTGCTGGCCACGATTGCGTTTTAGCTGTTGAGGACGAATCATTAATAATAAAACTAGTCTCACAAAAAGAAATCCAGTTTTACGAAGATTGTACACAACACACCGATTTCCAACAATTCATACCCACATTCTACGGAATCTTAAAGGAAAATCCCGCAATAAAGGAAATTTCAGAGTCTCTCGACCTCTCAACAATCCAAAATGTAAATTACACTTTTCTTCCAAAACTAATCCTTGTTTAGGGCATCCAATCCCAAGATTCAGTGAAAACAGTATGTCGTCAATACACCATTTTTTTCTAATTTGATTAGTATATTTGCCTAGAAAATGTTACGCGCGGGTATTCAATGCCAAACATAATCGATATAAAAATAGGTACACAACTACACAGTGACGATGCAGCCCCTGCGAAACGTCAAAAAATGGAGGAGAAAGCAAAATCAACGACTAGTGGAACACTTGGTATGAAGATATGTGGATCGCAAGTATATTCCAATGGTGTACCCAAAAAGTTTTCACAGGAATATTGTAGAAAGTTGGATAAAGATGGGATGATAAAAACTTTAAACGAGTTTTTCCCTATAGAAATTTTGGGAAATGATTATCGTATACAACTAATCGATCAAATTGTTGATGAACTAAAGGATTATCTGAACATTGTACGCACAAAAGAGTTTAGACTATATTCTAGCTCACTCCTCCTCGTATACGAATCCAACCCAAATGATATAGAATCTTTCATCAACTCAGAACTCAATGAAACAAAAACTGATACTACTCGTCCCACTAATACAACTATAAACAATATTGAACATCAAACTACAAAAAATGCCGATTTTTCGGATTCTGATTCTGAATCCGAACCAGAAAACAAATCCTTGTTTGATTTACGCGCAATAGATTTTACACATTCAACATGGACACCAGGACTTGGTCCAGACGAAAAATACATTTTCGGGATCAAAAACTTGATAAAAATATTGAAATCTTTGTAATGTTCAAATAAATAAACAAATTATGAGAGAAACTTCTTCAAAAAACCCTTTTTCCCTGTATCTGCCCTTTTAATAGCATTAGGCTTGGGTTTCATACCATCCATTGTAGAAGCTGGCCCAGACTGGATTGTCTCCGATTTTCCTCCCATACCTGGACGATTTTGCTTCACCTGGATTCTATGCATCGAAGAAACTTGTCCAGGTTGAAACGTCCCAGATCTACCTCCCATACTAGGTTCTGAAGATTTGATATCCTCCCAGTTCTTTTCGGATACACGCAACTTCTCCATAAAAAGCTCCTCTGGCGTCATTTCCACATTCCCACCCTTTTTGTCAAGAGTTGGTCCGCCTTGATTATTTTTGTATTTTACCAATGGATCAATATCCCCTGAACATCCATACCCAAGAATATCACAACTTGGAACAAATGGTAAGGATTGATTCGAAACTCCGCTGGTGCTTGCCTTCCCTGAAACCACATACGAATCGTGTGCTATCGATGCAAGATCAGTAACAAACCGAGGAGAAGAAATTATGTGCGATGATCCCAATACAAAACTACAATTGTGTTTCCTCTTCAACTCATTCATTGCCCTTATCTCCGAATAAGTTATCCCACCAACAACAAACACAATCAATTTAGGCTTATCCCCACCAAAATCATAATTTCTAGGAGAACCACTTTCCCTTCTGTAGCCACCACCTCCCATACTAGGAGTTCCTGATGAAGACATTGGTGAATTTTGTAGACTTGTAGATAATACCGATTTTAGAGGAGAGATATCTGCACTTGGTGACTTGTTTTTTTGCCAAGAAGGCTTCGTTGAACGTAAGGAGCGCGATCCTTCCCGCGAACCAATACTTGTGTGTCTATCAGGAGGATTCACATTTATCGAAACTATTGAAGAGACATTGGTGCGCAGTGTTTTATTTTCTTTTTTTCCTGATTGATCGCCTCCTAATGGAACAACATTAGGAAACATATCCTTGTCCAAATTTCCAAGAACTGCCGCTTCTAAAATCGATTTGAGTACTGGTACATATCTGCTTACATCATAAGGTTCTTTTTCCTCGGTTGGACTTGAATCACCATTTCCATTATTTAGTGGTGAAGGAGATCCATAAGTTTTACTAATTGAGCGCAAACTTAATAGAGGAGAACCTGATTTCCCTCCTAAGCCCAACCCCTTGATATGGCTGCTTGATCTAGATCTTGCACTCGAAATAGAACGTTCACAAACAGAAGTAATTTTTTTGCTTAAATTTAATGATTTGGCAAATGGTACAAGATTTTGAAGCCCAACAATGGCATCATATGTAGTTCTATCCAGATTTGCACGGGAAACAAGATGTGTACGTTCTTGATCAGAAATGTTTGGATTGGCAAGGGAATATATCAACAGGAGTCTCTGTTTGATGTGTTCCTGAACGTTATTGCTGGAAAGGATTTCTGCTATGTCAAAACTTGCAGTGCTATACTTTTTTTTCTCTGGTGTCTGGCCAACAACCAAATTCTGTTCAATTAGACCAATACTATCGAGCTTGTAGAAATTGAATAATTTCATACATTCTTGCATCAACGAAACATGAACACTATATTCTGCCATTTGTGCCTTAAATTTTGGCATGGCCCCAACAACATCTTTCAGTTTGTTCAAACTTTGTTTCTCCCCACTAAAATTTATACAAAAAATGTAATTTGAAAGTAATTTTGTGATTTACCTTTGAAGGTTGATAATTGCTTTATTGTTTTTTGCTAGCAATTCAATATCCTTTTGAATTTCATGTTGTGCATCAGAAATATGCTCGTATCTGTATTTCATCCAAGCTTTATCAGATTCGTTGAGTTCCGCTGTTTTTTCTTCTATTTGACCCTTCCCAATCTCAACAGAGTATTTGTATGTCTTTCCAAATTTACTATCTGTAATTTTATCATTGACCAAATCCATTGCCATAGCCTCGTATGTAAATTCATGTAATAGTGGGGCATACATATCTATAGAGCGGTCAACAATTAACAGCTTGGATTTAGGTGGTTCGTTCCCAGCGGAGTCATTCAAATCCTAAAGGTTAAAAGTTAGTATGAATAGATGTAAAAGCTAACATTAGATTTACATTTCCTGAGCTGAATGATTTTTCAAGTTCACTGTGGACAAAAAATGCAACTTCTCTTGAAACAGTTGGGGCTTGTGAATCTGGCATCGGCATAAAATAATTTATTGATGGTTTTTCGCCTAGGACTTTACAGGCATTAGCAAGTTTTTTTGCAATGACCTCGATTTCTTTTGGTGTGTTTTCAGCGACTTGTTTTGAAAACAATCTGAACATTTCGTAATCGGCAAGTTTGGTTAAAAAGAAATTGCTTTCAATAGCTACAAAAAAATTGTCAGAATACAATAAATTGCACTGGATATAACTTACGATCATACTCAATACATAGTTCCTTCAAAGCAGCAATATGTTTCTTTAGTGGAGACGACGAAATCTTGTTGAACAGATCCTCAGGCAATTCAGAAGTAAAAAACAAATGTGCTGCCTTATACATCATCCCACCCTTAATATTCATTTGTCCTGCTTTGGTATAATCGTCAATTACCAAAGATACTGAAAGTTCCGAAGGAGTTAAAATGTACATGGCATCGGTCTCAGGCTCAGGTTTACGCCGCTTCTCAATATTATCTATCCCTAAAACGTATTTGTTTGCATTAATTCTGATAGTCGCTTAGTATAGAAAATGCTTACTCAAAACATCATACTCAAGAATTTCTGATAGTTTGAGGATTGAACCCAAAACCTTTAAACTTCTGCTGTCCACAACGACAATTTTGTGTCTGGAGGGCGGCCTCACAGATTCCAGTGCGTTTAGAAACTCTAAATTGAAAACAATTGTGTGATTAGTGAAGATATTATGGAAATGATGACAGCTTACGATTTCTTTGCAATTCAATAAGAGACATTCTGGATGGAAATAGAATTTGGGGAAGGAATGTTCAGGTTGCTTAGAAATCTAGATTGGTTTGGGATTATTTGAAACAGAGAAAAAAAAAAGTTGCTTTTAAATGCTAGAACTACAAAGCTAAAAAGCATAAATTATGCGTTTATTTTAGTCATAAATTATCATAGGCCAAACTGTCACCAATAAAATTGAAACAAACAAACCATTTGGGTTTTTAAACTCAACCACTCATTTTTGATATTAGAAACCACAAACTATACAAAACATTTCTTGGATATTGAATCTTACAACTATAGCATAGAATACTAATATCTCTACACAATTATCCCTTCAATGAATATCCATTTTTTGTAAACTGCCAATTTGGATACCAAATAGAAACCTCAAAAATGAAACAATTTTAATTTTGGGGTTTAATTAAATTTACTGTTTTCCTCTAACCATGTACAAGTATAAATTAAGCTATACGATGTCACCACCACACTGTTATCATAGTTTATTGCTATCAACACATACTTGTTCAAATGGAAACCAAGATAAATAATATCTAAATAACTGCTTGCTATTTGAAAATAATATCTTGAATATGAAATAAATATGGAATTAAAGTCTTTTAAACCAAATTAGAAATAACTGTTTGGTGGTATAAAAACTCTGAAATACAAGTAGATAAACAAGTTTTATTAAAAATCGGTAAATGTACGAGTAATTCGCAAAGGGTAAATACTAAAGCTGATTGAAAATGGAATTTTTATACATAGCTTATGGGTATGGTCCAATCCCTCCTGCTTTGTCATAAACGATTCTGCAAACTGTTATTCCCAACTCTTCTGCATTTTCGGGTGTATTAGCTTCAGAGAAAATCCTAACCGCATCTTCAGTTCCGCTTGGTCTTACAAAAGATCTTCCATTGGGGTACTTGCTAACGACATTGTCTATGAGGTCTTGAACACCTGCTGGAGTAACCAACGTTTGTTCTGCATTTGTTGTAGTGAAAACATGGCGATTTGAGACCTTTACTTTCATCAAACGATTTGGAACCAGGGTATAGCTTTGATCCCAATGAACCAAACTCCATCTTTTTGATGCTAGAATGACTTCTACTAGCAACATATCCGAAATTGCATCTCCAACAGCTTCATTCACCAAATTCCTAAATGCAGCCAATTTAACCATAGCATCCATTTGTGCTGGTGATTGTGGTTCTTTGTTTTTTAATACATCAACAGCCTTATCACTGAACAAAATTGAGCCATGACCATTTGCTTCAAAGTACACTCCAATATCAAATTTTTCTGCTTCGCTGTGAAGATATTTAACTCCTGTATTTGCCATGACAACTGGGAGTTGAAGTGTATTCCGCATGTATTTAGTTGAGCTTCCATTAGCATAAGCTGTTTGGACTACCCCCAAATTAAGCTCGGTAAGTCCAGCAGTGTTTACTAGGTCGCGCAAATACATGGCAATCAAAGAAGAGATTTTGTCTCCGTCCAATAAACGGAATTGTTTGTTTTGGTCAAAGTAGTAGTAAATGACTCTATCAGCATCACCATCAAACGAGCAATACCTCTGTCCTGGAATTATGGGTACTGATTCTGGCGGCTTCTGGTTCGATTTGACAAAATCTGCACCGCAGTCGTGGTTTAGTTTATTTTTTACATACACTTCAGTGTTAAGAAGGTTAGCTTTGAGGTAGTTATCTCCAATTACAGAAGCAATTTTTGCCATTTGTGGGGCTCCTACACCATTAGCACAATCAATGTTTACGGAGGTTATAGTATCAGGAGTTACTCGAGCCATGTCCATAAGGGTTATATATGCTTTTGCAAATTTTTTGTTGTATCCATCGACAGAAGGCTCGCCATATGGAACATAATCCTTTGTGTTGACACAACGCACAAAGTAATGGAGTTGTGGAGTGGTTACAACACCATAATTGACGCTTTCGGCATTTATAGCTTTAAGGCCATTTTCCAAAGCGCCAACCAGTAGCACTGAGGTGGGTCTTGTATCATATCCATACAAGACGTTGGCTGGTTTGGTGATGTCAATGTTTTCGCGGTTTACTATATCTTTTATGGCTGATATTAGTTCCTGTTCATCTTTGGCGTTTGCAACAGTCGTACAGTACTCCTCCCAGCTTTGGTTCAACATTTCTCCCATTGGATCTACAAGTTTTATTCCATTATCCTAAAATAAACATTTTGGAGTTGTTTGCAAATTGGTTGGATTTGGAGAAAAGGAGGTTTAAAATATTAAGTTGATAAATGTTTCTGTGATGAAAAAAAAATTTGGTAAAAGTACCTCTTCTTTGTTATGGGATGCTGTGATCATAACACCAATAGCTTTTCCAAACTTCTTTTGGGAACGGAGAGCAGATATTATGCCCATTCTGAAGACGGTTGAAACCAAATCAAGGCCACTATTGATTTCATATAAATGTAAAGTTTAGTGAGGGTAGATGAGATAATTGAAGAGATGAAATGTTTGGTGGTATTTTATAGATATAGTAGAAAAGTATTTACATAGTTCTGAATCCAGCAGTTCCATAACTAAAATGGATATTTGGTTTTGGGTAAGATTTAGATGCTTCTGAGATTCTGTCAAATAGAGAGTCCATTTTGCGTTTTTATGAATAGAGTTTTGGTTTTTTGTGGGAAGATAAAGATCTTTATAAGAAAAAGTTGAACTTGACCCAAACTGTATTGTAAACGGAACAATAAACACAAAAGTATTGTTTTGTCCCATCAAAATATCATGATTTGTTCGAAATAGTGTGAACCAATAATATTTGGAGAAGCAAAATGACAAAGTGCAGTTGATAAACATAATTATGTTGGGATGATTATTAAAAGTTTAATTCCCCAAAATTATATAATGGATATCCCCCAAACATCAACATTCTAATACTTGTAGTTAAACTGTTTCATTGGTAGTGGATTTGTAATAAAACTGAAAAAGATACATTAAAAAGGCTAGATACATTCAGAAAAATAATAAACTTTGGGTCATTATGTCCTATTTTCTTATTACGGTAAAGTATATGATGAGCACGATCGCAACAATGAGCATCAATAAAATAAAGAGAATTATCCATAGTTTCTACAAAAAAGCAAACACATTTTAGAAAAGAAAAACGAGTTTAACTTTACCTTTCTGGAACTTTTTCTATACACAATTGCCTGCTCGATATCTTCATTTGCTCTGAATGTGTATTGCTCAGTTGTTTGCACAGCGTTTTCAATGTTATCAAGCATTTCTTGTTGTCTATTTACCATATCTTGCACTTCCAAAAACATGTTGTTCAATTCCTAAAAAAAATACTTGTAGTTTCAAACAGTACTTGATACTTACAGTTATAGTTTTTTCAATGTTTTTTATATCTTTGTTCCTAGTTTCTACCAAATCCAAAGTTTTTTTTGCCTTTGCAGTCCTTTCTGACTTCAGCACTGATTGCTGAAAAACTGTTCGTGCATTTCCTTCCTCAATAGCTCTACTGATTTCCTCATCCGTTGCATTTGGATTCACTATTACAAACTTAGTACAAACACGTTTGTTTTTAAATTACCTATTTTTATTTGTCTTTCGATCCTAGTTTTATATCTCATTTGTGAATCTCGCTCAACTGATCTATAGTTTTCTATAGTTTCTGTAAACTTCCTCAGTAATGCTGCATGTCTCCCTCTTCTAACTGCTTGATCTCCTGAACTGAACCCCGGCTTGTTGTTTTCATTTTCGATTTCTATATCAATTCTATATTAAATATCATTCAAACTACAAAACCATACCTAAAAGCCTTCTCCTAATACTATTTAGTTCATTATTTGCTTCCATTACATTTCGGTCTATTTCAGTTGTATACTCTACAAAATAATGTTTTAAACACTTGAATATCCATCACGATTACCTTTTTCTTTCTCTGGGTTTATTGAAGTCAAGTTTTTTTCATAAAGTTTTTGAATTTTCGGAACCAATTCATTAACTTTGTCAATCCTATCATCTACTTCTGATATCTAAATATTCAAACACAAATTAATTCTTTTTCTTTGAAATGTGTACTTACTCTTGTGTAGAAATTTTCCATATCTGTTTTTTCTTTTGTTCGTTCACCAACTTCTTCTACCAAAACATCGGCATTACTTTCCTTCCGAACAGCCTAAAATGGTATAAGGTTGAAAGTTTAGTTTATATAAAATATAAATATATTTCTTACCCTTAGTTCCTGGTATCTGTCTCTAGCCATCGATAATAAATTTTGATAGAATATACAATACTAGTATTTTGAAATATCAAGATAAAATAGATACAAGATTTATCATTTAGATATAAAAAGAAATTCAAAACCAGTTTTGCATCATTTCTAAAATGCTTTTATTCATGTAAAAACATTTACTCCACATGTACTTTTTGATATGTTTTTAATATTCCTTTATCCCAAAAAATCAT
This sequence comes from Furculomyces boomerangus, assembly GCA_003086725.1. Classification (NCBI taxonomy): domain Eukaryota; kingdom Fungi; phylum Kickxellomycota; class Harpellomycetes; order Harpellales; family Harpellaceae; genus Furculomyces; species Furculomyces boomerangus. The sequence continues at coordinate 15,513 of MBFT01000532.1, read as the reverse complement.
TTTCTCCACAATCAACTCGTCAATTCCAATATAAATGCATTTATTTTTTAAACCAGTAATATATCACACCTCTCATTGCATTTACTACTCTCCTTATGCCGATAACTAAAAAAAGTTTCTTTGAATAAAACGCCACAAATGACAACCCCTTTATAAAAAGTTCATGCACCAATACCCCCGATGTTCCAAACTTCCTTCTAATACCATTTCCTTCCGGTTCGAGATCTAGTAGTTTTGAACTATTATTTATTGAACCAAGATTCATTACTTTCTTAACCATATTTCTCATTTTGGTGGTTATTGAACCCAAATAGCTGCAGATTCTAGTATCAAGATCAGATTCAATGGTAGTTATTCCGTACCAACAAAGATATATATGAAATCCCAGCAAGTAAACCAATAAACATACTGACACCATAGAAATTCCAAGCAAGAAAAAATAAAACCAGTAGATAGATAACTGACCCAACCCTTTTGATTGAAATTTTCCTATTAACAACCCCAACTTGTCTATAGTTTGCTGCGTATCCAAATAATCAGTAAATTCGCTGCTTGTCGGATTCATAAGCTTCAATATTATCACTAGAGTATAGATCGCTACAACCATACAACATATACCTAGTACTAGTAAAAGCAAGAATAGGTTATAGTTTCTTTTTCCTATACATGTATTCAGCCACCTGCAATGATGATCCATTCCCAAAACGCATTTGTTGCACGTTTTACAATGACGTGTATTTATACGAACTTTTGCATTGCAAACTCTACATATTTGTGATCTGTAATCTATAGAAGAAACACCCCACCGCAGCTGGTAGAACATGTCTCTATTACCACTAGTTGTAGATTCCAATGCATTAGGATCCATGTTCTCTACAAATGAAACCAAAAAGCTGATGAAACATATAGTTATTGCCATCGGAAGTGTCAAGCACCACGAAATCTTATATCCCAACATGAAAACATTTGAATAGTTTGATTCGCTCAATCCACCTGTTTTAAAGAACAATGTTAATAGCGAACCTTTGCTTTTGATTTGATTTAGAACTGAAGAAGCATTAGAGTTCAGCGATATAAATGGTAACAGAAGGGATAGTTCATATAATATAACGAATGTCCATTTTAATAAGAAATATCCATCTAATGGATGTTGAAATCCATGCCTACGAAACCAATCATTTCCCGCATTTTTGGGCGTAGAAGGTGTTTGCAAAAGTACCGCTTTTGGATAATAAAATTCAATATTCCCATTAACTTGCTTATAGCTGTTATTGACGCAAAGCTCCTGTGTTTGTTCAACTGGATTTTTACTATCTACTCTTCCCATATTTTTAAATTTAATCAGATCGTCTTTCAAAAAATCAAGCATTTCTATCGCTTGATCATTTCCTGTCATTTTTATCTAATATTTCAAACCGACTATCTTTTTTCTATTGATTTTCTAATTATTCAATTGTTGAATATAAATGAATTTCATTGGAATGAATCTGTTGGATCAAGTAAATGTTCAAAATTCCGGCCTTAAGATCTTATGTGAAACTGATTTTTGATGGTTGAATAATTCTTGAATTCAAAGTCACTGAATAAAATAGTGAAAAGAATATATTGAAATGAATGAATTGTTGAAGTAAAAATCGTTTTTTTAAAATTTCAAAAACTTGGTCAAACTTGAAGTTTCATCCCTTGCATAAATCTTACAAATCATTTCAAGAATTTTGAAATACCCAGTTTGTATTTGTTGAAATTGACGTAATTATGTAAAACAGTGTCAAAAAATTTTTGGTTTGAAAAGTTTGATATTAACAGATACATTAAAAATAGGTTTTATTGATACTATTTTTATATTTACAATTTAAAAAGTTCTGTAAAGAGTTTCACAAAAGATATTGGGGTGATTCTCACAAGTTATTAAGGGGTATTTTTCTGTATCTATTTTGAAGTCTGTTTTCAAATTGTTGATATGACACAATAGTATCTGAAAACTCGTATGGATGAGTTTGGACAAATTCCAAAAAGCTGTTGTATCCGATCCAGAGATTATTTTTCAAGCTTCTTAAAGCATCTTTTTCTAAGTTTGCCAAATTTCTTGGACTAAACAAATATCCGGTGGCTTTTGATATATTTTTGAATGAAAAATCATCTGTGGTGTTTGATGGATATGTATCCATTTTAATTGCTATAACCAAGAATGAGATGAAAAGAGATTTCCCATTGTCTTGATATTTTATACATTCGTTTTCTTTTAGATTACTATATCTTTCTAGGAGTATTCCTAAAAACACACCAACAAGAAATCCAACATGTAGGTAATCTGTAACATCAAATATAAACTCTTGTAGTTCCATACACCTTTCTCTTGGATTGCTTAACAGAGATTGTGACATTCTTTTACTGGCAGCTTGTTTTATATTTTCATTATTGCTGGCTAGCTCAGTAATATACCCTAAATGGAAAAAATGCAAAATATTTTAAGATATATTTTTGTAGGTTTAAATACTAAAAGCTTGTTTAAACTTGGATAAAGATGAGCATTGTGATACATACTTGATAAGTTAGCGGTAATGGGTTGCCATTGAAGTTTATTGGGATATTTGAATTCGTGTTCTCTGAACAAAAGGATAGTTGGAAACAACGCTTTTCTGTCATGTTCAATATTTTGTTTGATGTGTTGGTGTTTATCTATTAGTGTTTGCGAGGTTAAACCAAGTTTTGTGTTTGTGTGTTTATTGACAGT
>MBFT01000525.1:0-11060 GCA_003086725.1 Furculomyces boomerangus | reverse complement strand
ATACTGCTGTTTCATTTCGCGATGAAGTTTGGTGGCAGTCTCTTTCTCCCTACGCTCTTTTTCTTTTTTGTCCCAGGTTTGCTTCAAGATCTTGGGTAGAGTTGTACGATTAGTTGCCTTTTTTGCAGATTTCCATACTCTTCCAGAAACTCGTGTTTCGATACCAGCGGGATTTGCTATATCTTTTGATTCCAAAATCGATTTATTTTCCTTCATTATGAAAATTTAGTTTGAAAAGAAAAAAGAGAATTATTCATTCATTTGCCGATTTGTACAATTTATTTTCACGTGATACAGGAATTCAAACTTTTTTTCTTTTTTGGTTGAAACAAAGCATTCAACTTGGCATCCTTGATTTTTTTTTTCGTGGAAAATTGACTGTTTGTTTTGAACTTGGTTTCATCCCCCACCAAAAATATCAACTATCACCAAAAATATTCTAAAAACTTGTTATTTGTGAATGCCATAAAAAAAACTTTACAAATATTTATTTCATTTTTTGTTTCTAGATTTCAATTGTGTTTCTCTTTAATTTACTCAGATGGATGAATACAATATTAGAGCCCAACTAGTACAAATATTTAATATCACCGACGCCGTTTCAGGTAAACGACTTACCAAAAAATGTTCAGAACTACTAATCCTATTACTTTCTAGTGTGTTTATCTTCAGAGTCGTTGAATCTGATCAATTTGGAGAGGGAGAGGATAGGTCAAAACGTCAAGTTATCAGATTGTAAATTTGAGGATTTTGAATCTGGGATATATTCGTTGAACAAATGCATTTCATGTAAGTTTTTGTGGTTTCCATATTAGTTTTTAAATTCAATTTTAAATAGATTATAAATCCCAAAGAAGTTTAAACATCTTTGCTTCTCGATTGAAAGAACTTCAAGAAACTTATTTTGACAATTTGATGTTCAAGCTAAAAGTAAAAAGTGTTGATATTGGTGATGAAGAAAACGATTTTGATAGTGTAAAGGCCCAACTCATGATTTCCTTGATTCAATCAATTGCAAGTAAGTTTTAATCATCTTTTGACTAGATTGACTTATTCCAACTAGCCTTACCAAGACCATCAAGAACTGAAGAAATGATGGAATTTGCTAAAAAACATGCACATCTACTCGATACCTACGAATATCAGAATGAAGAACGCGAAGCAAATGCAGAATCTCTAGCTTATACAAAAACAATCAATTATCTTAACGGAACGAAATCACCATTACCAAACATCGTATCCAACAAGAGCCAAGTTGGGAACTACAGTTATGATTATACTCCACAACTAAACACTGTAAACTATTATCCTGATGGAGCCGCAGGTAGACTTAGAGGTGCAAACAAAGTTCTTTATGCTGAGAGCAACCCAGAAATAGGTACAGCAGAAAGGAACTTTTACAGGAATTCTGAATGTAAGTAAACTTTCAAAACATTTCTTTTTATGGTTTGAAATACCCAAAATTTCCAAGAATTCAAACTTTTATTAATACGCTTTATGTAATAGCTGGAAATGTAAAGTTCAATGCTGGTAAATTTGATGGCGATAATGTGCCTTTAGAAGCTCTTGATTCTCCACTAATGAACAAAGGAAACAATGGACCTTACGATTCAAAGAGAACACGGAGCAATGAATCCAACCCAGTGATAAAAATAAATAATTTGAATCATCCAGAAATTGGCACTGAGGAGTATATTGACAATAATTTTAAACCAGGAGAGTCAAGTTCAGTAAAGAATTTCGGGCGTAATCAAGAAAACAAAACTTTGCTTCCAAACAAACCTCTATCACCAGTTCCGATGTTATCTAAAGATAACAAGAGTGCACCACCAGATGTAATAAGAATTTAATATATTTTTGATAAAATATTAATTTCATATTTAGGAAATCATTTATCCTGAAGCTGTTGGAAGTGGAATTTCGCCTAAACGGTTTGCTACTGATGTCAGGATAGTTTCTCATAAGATTGTTGATAACAGGGTAGATTCACATGCAGAGTACATAATTGTTCTGAGCTTATCAAATGTGAGTATATGCAAATCATTTATAGTTTTAACAATTGTAATAGGGAAGCAAAATAACAGTAAATAGACGGTACACGGACTTTGTGAACCTTCGGTACGTATTAACCGAAGCTTACCCATCATTCCGACAAAGAATTCCAAAACTTCCACCAAAAAGATTAATTGGGAATCTGGACCAACAGTTCTTGCAATCTAGGGAACACACCCTCCAGTATTTTATTGCATATGTTACTTTACATCCAATTATTGGATCAAGTTCATATGTGAAATCTTGGTTCCTTGGCTCACTAGATAACAAGAAAACACGCTCATTTTTGGGTTAGCTACTAAAAATACATTTTTTCCAACTTTTGATTTCTAATAGCTACTACTACATCCTGCGAATATGGTCTAGAATATTCGATTTAGTATTTCTCAATTGTATCACTACTGTTCTAAAACTTTTGGAACATAAAATTTCAATAATTTATTTTTATAAAGATAATAATAATATATTTAGATTGAACACCACAGTTCAATCCTGGAGATTACATTAGTTTCTGATGATGACATATCACCACCAGCATATCCTTTTGCAAGCTCAAAATCGTCTGAATCAACCATAAGCACCATTTCATTATCTTCATCCAAGTACCGAATCTTGATTTGAGGTTGATCAACAACCCCTCCATCATACTGTCGGTTTCTTCCTTGTTCGTTTGGGCTTGCAGCGCATACAGGAAGTCTCCCTGTTGCTTTTGCTACCTTGTTATTTATTTGTCTATGAAGAGTATAGAAATCAATTCGTTCTGGAACCATAACGTTGTAGATTTCTGATTCAAAATGTAGTTTCACCTTCATTCTACCACGAATTGTTGGTGTTCTCGATGAGGATGTTTGATCATCTCCACTAACTGATAAAGCAATTGGATTTGTCATTGATGCAGAAGCTGAATCTGGTGAATATATGTTTCTCTGTAAATTTGTTAGTTGGTGTGGTGATGGAGACTGGTTTATAGGGAAATTTTGCGAAGGTTTGGGTTTATATTGTTCAGAGTACCCAGCATTTTGGCTATTTGGAGTTGAAGTAATTTTATCAAGTGAAGGACTATGAGAATGACCTTGAACAAGCCCATTCATAGTAAAATTGCCCTTGTTGCGTTGCATTGGACTTTGATCTGCTTCTGTAATGCCTGCATTTTCAGTATTTTGGCGTTGTCTTTGACTTGAACCATTGCTATGGAGATTTTTAGGAGATTGGTTTTGGAACTGTCGTTCAACCAATGCACTAACAGAAGGAGAGTGATGTAGCTGTTTTTGGTCTGTTATGGCTACAGATTGATTTGGATTTGCCACGATTTGTTTTGTTGAAGCAGAGCGTTGCAGTGTACCTTGTTCCTGAACAGTTTTGGTTTGAGCTTGGTTTTTTTTATTTAAAGTAACTCTCCTTGCTAAGCCTGCTCTAATGATATCTATTGGATCTACATGAGAACCACCATTTTCACTGCCGCTATGAGTATCTGTGTTTTCAACTCCTGAAGGAGCTGTTTCAGATTGGTCGTTGATGTTTGGGAAATCTGTTTTTTTTACTTCAGCTGCGTTATCATGATCAATTTTTTCTTTTTGAGAAAGTGGTGACTTATTTGGCAATTCCCGTTGATGCATAGCTGCCATTTCCTTAAAACGTCTTTGGCTTTGACTGCGCTGAATATTAACATCATCTTTGGTGTTTGCGTTGGATTGACCCATTTCTAGATTGCCGGTATTTGAATGTTCATGTTTATCTATTGGTTTCTTGTCTCTGACTGAAACGCTTCTGAAAATGTTTGAATTGCTTTGACCAGCTTGTAAATTCTAAATTTTTTATAAAAAAATAATGTTAGGGTGGCGAACTTTTCATATTTGTTGAAAAAGTATAGAGTTATATTGATAAAGGGTTACCTTTCGTTCAATTGCACCCTTAAATCCAGTGGAACTGTCATTTGTGTCTGTGGTGGCTATAAGTCTTGCATTTCCCAGATAATCGATTTTCTTTGTGCTTTGAATTTTTGAATTTGAGGGTCTATATATTATGCCTTTAGGTATACAAAAAAGGGGGCAGTCCTAATAGAAAAGGTGATTAATATATAAGATGATATTACAATTTGAGAGAGGTGAATATAGGATATTGTTGGTTGTGTTACCACTCCATTAGAAGCGAGAGCTTTATCAATCCAATTGTGTCTATCTTTGGATTTAAGGCTTAATGCGGACTTTAGGTCTTTTTGGGCATCCTTGATATCACCCAAGCAAAACTGGCAGAGTGCTCTGTTGTAAAGCACTTCGCAAGCAAAAATTTTGTAATTTAGTCCGATTTGTGAATAATCAATGTAGTCGTTTCCGCGTAGATACTAAATTGTTTATTAGAAGGTGGCTTTAGATTTTATAAAATGGAACGAACTAGTAGTTTCTTACCAAAAAAGAGTCGACAAAATCATTTAGAGCCTCGCTATTGTTTTGTATGATCATGTTTGCTACGCCTTTTTGGAAATACGCAACAGAAAGATACTGGTCCAAGCTGAGAGCGGTTTTATATGCTTGAATCTAAAAGGGGAAGTTTTAGAATAGAAGATGGGATGATTGAAAGGTAAATTATAAGATGGGAGTAATTTTCATGAAAAAAAGAAGAATTTTTAAGTGTAGTAAAGGTATTTACGGCTTTTTCATGTTCGCCTTTTTGTGACAAGATCAGGCCAATGTTAAAATGAACTTTGGCAGAATCGGCGATTTTCTAAAGAAAAAAAAATATTGTTTGATATAAAGAGTTAGAGATTTAAAAAGAAGGGATTTGGTACCATAAAGATAGAGAGAGCCTGATCCAATTCGCCGTTGTCATAGTGATTGACAGCTATGGTCCATTGTTCAATTTCGGCCTAAGAAAAGAGAGGTTAGAGTGGAGGTTAAAAATAGGGTATGAGATGGGAAGAAAAGTACTTTTAGGGACATTCTGGAAGTATAGAGATGTGAGGGATTGGGTAGGGGAAAGGTGTTGAGAAAGAAAAAGAGGAAAGGAAATTGCTGAAATTGGAAAATCGTTGAAATGGTAAAATCCTTTGAAATTTTATATTGGGAAATTTGGTGTAAATAAACAAAAGCCTGCTATTGGCTCGAATTATGTGATTAAAATCTATTTGCAGGTTAGCTCATCTTGCCCAAAAAGATGTATTTGTGTGGACTCGGATATTTGCACTTTTACGTAAGAACAACTTTGATTTTTGTAATTCTTTTTGAAAACAAATTTACGATCAGCCATTCCATGAGCAGATAGACACTATTGGACAGTAATAATAGGACGAGTTGAACTAAGGGATATACTTTTTTAATGTTTGCTTTTGTAGAATACCCCTGATATCCCAAGAACAGAAACTGGATAATAGGTTTGACCGATATTCCAGGTGTTTCTCTTTTGCGGGACAATCCTTTTTTGTAACACTTGTTTCCCCAATAATAGCGTCTCTTCTCCCATATTCATTAAAATGTTAATTTGTACTTACATGAGGCTATTTATTGAATCAAAAGTCATGAGGTTCAAATAAAGCCAAACGTTTAAGATTGGATCACACTTGGGTACAACACCTGCCCATTTTGAAAATAAAAAAAAGTATCCCCCACCTCCGGAAATATTATCTTGTAGTCGTATTTTAATCAAGGAAGGCCAGGCAAAACATTTCTATTTGGAAACTAGACCAGAAAACAGGATATTTTGTAGAGTTCTTAGGTTTGACTGAATATATTATTTTTATGATCGAGCTGTGCTACAGTGACTCATTCCCGAAAACAACTACTAAAACCAATTTACTGAAAATCGGAAGCACATGAAGAGAAAAAACAGATATGAAACTAGTTTTTCGTTCCACTCTGTTTTATGTTTCTGGAAAAAACTGAGCTTAAAAAGTTTTCCATCAAGTTCTAAAACTACTTTTTCTTTTTGTTCGCTTAACTAAAATAGCACCATGCTGTCTACAATTGGTGAATAGTTGAGCATTATTACTAACTATCAGCAAATCAGAAATAAACTTCCATGAGATTTCCTGATTAGTTGAAATTGACCTATCGTCTTATCACTCATGGGTTTGCATTACGCATGCTCAAAAATCGAATCATATAAATACTTGCTTCCTCTCTTTTCCTCGGGTTTCCTGTTATAAAACTTTCCAAAATGGTTCTTATCCCAAACTCCGACGCTCCACAATTCAAAGCTGAAGCTCTTGTTGATGGCCAATTCAAAAACATCAGCCTAAGTGACTACAAAGGCAAATACGTCATTTTGTTTTTCTATCCTTTCGACTTCACTTTTGTCTGCCCAACTGAAATCATCGCTTTCAGCGATGCCTCCGAAGAGTTCAAGAGCCGTGGTGTCCAGGTTTTGGGTTGCTCCTGCGACTCTACCTTCAGCCACTTGAAATGGACTGAACAACCAAGAAACCAAGGTGGTGTCGGTACCCTCAACATCCCTCTCATCAGTGACTTCACAAAGGAAATTGCTCGCAGCTACCAAATCCTTGACGAAAAATCTGGCGCCCCATTCCGTGGTCTCTATCTTATTGATCCTAACCAAAAAATCAGATGCATGATGATCAACGACAACCCAGTTGGAAGATCTGTTGAAGAAGCCCTCCGCCTTGTTGATGCCCTTCAATTCACTGATGTCCACGGTGAAGTATGCCCAATCAACTGGAAGAAGGGTGATAAGACTATTATCCCATCAACAACTGAATCAAAAGATTTCTTCCAAAAATCATACAACTAAACTTTTCAATAGTTCTTTAACCAACAATAAAGGTATTATAAATTTCAAAGTTTATAAAGTTTATTTAAAGTAGAACTAGGATTTGCTACCGCTCTTAGCTATTATTCCTTCTTGTATAGTTTTTGTGACAATTGATCCCAATTAACAACCTTCCAAAAGCTCTCAATATAAGCTTCCCTGTCATACCCAAAGTCTGGAAGGTATGCGTCCATCCACATGTTCAACCCTAACAATGGAACTACACTGTTGATATTTCCTACATTGGCAACACTAGAATTCCTCCCTTCACTACGCTTAACAGCAATATTCAGTACTTCTTCATTGCCTACTCCCAATAACCCCTTGCTGTTTGATGGAAGCATAGAAAACAGTGATCCTATACACATTAAAAACATTTTAATATCAATACAAAACATATTCAACTTATATTATATCAAAATGGTTTTTCAACTACCTCCATTATAAGTATTCTTGATATACAACTTTCCGTCCTTGTCTAGAGCCAACCAAGTCCATCCATTTCCAAAGATCCCCAATGCGTGAGCTTTGAACTATATTTAAAAGAGACAATTTAATCCTGTTTCATTAATAAAACAAAATGTTTTAGATTATAATAATTACAGTATTTTTGAACCCTTCGAGAGATCCAAACTGTGCTGCAAATGATTGTTTTACAATCATATTTGGCTCGTGATGCTTTTCAGTCTATTAAAAATATAAAAGTGTTTAAAACTACAAATAATAGATAACGATATATTATTGTTAAAATGATTTTTTACCAGTTGTTGGAGGAAAAAGTTAGTGTTCCATGCTTGTGAAGCATAGTTGTATAGTGCCGCATGCTCAGGATATATACTTGAAATAGTGATGATTTCCATTAGTGTTTTGTTTTCAAACTCTGTGCCTATTCAATCACAGAATTTAAAGATACTGACATAATATAAAACTCATTGCCATTATAAAAAAAACAAATTAATATATTATATGTCTAAAACATACCTAAAGACAATTCATCAACCTTTTTCAACAATTGTTTTTGTCTCACATTGTACAAACTATCAAGAGTTTTTGATGAAAAAAGAGGTTCTATTCCATTTTCAGCCAAGTATGGAATCGGCGAAACTGAATGTAAACTTCTAAATCTGATCAATCCCTAAATCATTTTATTTTCATTTGTCAAAGTTCAAAATCTTGATCCCAATACAATTTGCATGTTCAATCAAAAATAATACTCAAGAAACTTACATTTGTGATCCGAAACTTTGAGGTACTGAAAATTCTATTCATTTTTACTTTTCCTAATGCTTTTGCCTGTTGAAATTATATATTTTGTTCACACTTGTTTGGGAAATTAAATCTAAATCTCTTATCAAAAGAACTTCAAACTTTTATTTTTGAACAAAAAATATTGATAATGCAACAAAAAAAAAATTCCTAAAATCAAACCTTTTAATTTGATCCGCTGATAAAGTTTACACCAATGATCACATCATTTGTCATCAATCATTGGATAAAAAATAGTAAACCAATTATTGCTCTTAATCAGTTTTGAACTAATATTATTGGTTTTCATTGTGTACATACTACTCGTCAATAATGTTTACTTGATTTTTCTTTCAGCATTCATAGTATACTATATCTTTTAGTTTTAATATAATAAACATTGGTATCCATGGATAACCATTTAACTGAATTGGAAAATTTGCGCGCAGTCAGCAAGACATTTGAGGAAATAACAGACGCTTTAGAGTCATTCAAAGGACAATTACAGGTATGCTACATTTTACCAAATTCATATATAAAATACATGGATACTTTTTATTAACACTTTTCATTCTGGAATATTGATAGGGATTCTATGAGAATGTTGACCAGACTTCCCAGTTGCTGGACATGTGGTCGGATATTATGGCACAGTCTGCATTCAACTATAAAATAATTTCAGAACCAGATTGGTTGGGAGGTTCAAATGTAAGATTGATACTTGGACTTTTGAAAGCAGTGATAAATGATTTTGTACACTAAAAAATAGGATGAGAAGATACTACAAGAAATTTTATTAAAAGAAGAGCAAATAAAACAGAAAGAGGAAGAAGAACGACTTTTGGCGATCGAAATGGAACGCCAACGGATTGAGAGGTTGGCGTTAGAAACAGAAGAGCGGCAAAGGAGATCATTGGCAGAGAGCAAAAAACCTCCTAACCATCCATGTAAACTATCACTATCATTTAAATTGTTTTTTGTTAATAACTTTTATTATTTGTAGCTTTGGGTCAAAGAGGAAGGGGGAGAGTGGGTACATCAGGGGTAGGGACCCGTTTATACAACTCTGGGAGGGATAAGAAAACATTACAGAAAAAAGCCAGTTCACGTTCATTACATTAAAAATAGTTTGAAATTTGTACCATAGAAAATATTTTATTATTGGCAAATATAATCGTAAAAAATCATTTTTGATATCTTTCTCTTTAACTATCAATCCAATAAAATGAGTAGCAGTTTGAACGAACTAAGAATTCTCCAAAATGGATACAAGCAAATAATTAAGAAATGGCCAATTGACAAACTGCGACCAACACATTGCATGAGCTTATCACTACAAGCATATTCCGATGAACAATTTTCTAATTTAGAAAACCTTGCAGCCCCAGAAATCGAATCCAGAGTAAAAGAAACAAAAAATCAACTACTCTTTCTCCAGAAAATCTTTAACAACGAAGCCCAAAAAAGCTTTACAATCTCCGAGAAAATGCTCAGCCCTGTTTCTGATCCAAAATATTATTCCAAAATCTTGACACACATAGAAGATGTATCCGCTGGAAAAGGAAGAAGACCAGGAAACTGGCTAGTCCGTTACTTGACAAAATAAAAATTTCAATGTGTTTTTTCATTCAACAAAGATCTGATTAGCTTGTACAAATTCTTTGCCATTTGTATTGTCACTATAGAAAATATTTTTGCGAACTTGAATATTCTTTTTAAAATCAAATATCCCTAATAAACTATTCAAAATAGATATAACCCATAGACTAAAACTAACAAACAAAGTTAATAACAAAGTAGAAACAAGAATTTTGAGTGAGCTATTAATGAACTAGACAGAGTTGAGTATTGAACGTGACACCACCAGCTTCATAATTTCGTTTGTTCCTCCAAGAATCTGGTGAACTCTGGTATCACGCATATACTGTTGAACAGGATAGTCTTTCAAATACCCATACCCACCATGAAGTTGAAGAGATCGATTACAAATATCAAAACATGCATCAGTAGCAAATTGTTTTGCCATTGCACAAGATGCCGTTGCCATTGGAACTTTTGCTTCAAGTAATCTTGCTGCCTGACGAACAATTGCCCTTGAAGCATTAAGTTTACCTGCCATTTCAGCTATTTCAAACTGCGTGTTTTGGAACTTGCTGATTTCTTGACCAAACTGGTTTCTCACAGTAGTGTGTTCAATTGCTGCTCTCAAACTAGCATCCGCCCCACCAATACTACACGATGCAATATTGATTCTACCTCCATCCAAACCCATCATCGCAAACTTGAATCCTTTACCCTCCTCACCACCCAATAAGTTTTCAACAGAAACTTCACAATCTTCAAGTATAACTGATCTTGTTGGTTGAGAATTCCATCCCACTTTTCTTTCTTTTTTTCCAAAAGATAAACCAACTGAATCTTTAGGAACAATAAAAGTTGAAATTCCTTTTGGTCCAGGTCCGCCAGTACGCGCCATAACCAAATATATATCCGAATCACCACCATTTGAAATAAAAACCTTTGTTCCATTTAAAATATACTTGTTTCCGTCCTTCTTTGCTGTTGTGGTCAAAGACATTGCATCACTTCCACTACCTGGCTCTGTCAAACAATATGAACCGAGATATTCCATATTGCCTAGCTTTTCCAAATACATTTCTTTTTGTGCTTCAGTACCAAACGCGTCCACCATCCATGCACACGTACTATTGTATAGATATTAAATAGAAATTAGTAGGGGTACTACTGAAAGAAACAGTATTCATAATGAGCACAAAAATTACTTGTGAAGAGTAAGGTATGCTGTTGTTGATACACATCCTCTACTCAAAGCTTCAAAGACAACAGATGTGGTTTCCCTATCTATTTGACCATCAAACAGTCGTCAAAAACAATGATTATACTGTCAATACACCAATAAAGAAAAATAGAGAAAAGTAAAGGTAAAAATGTACCAACCTAATCCAACTCCTCCTCCGTTTTCACTAACATATAGTTTTCCTATT
>MBFT01000524.1:7672-19105 GCA_003086725.1 Furculomyces boomerangus | reverse complement strand
TTGCAAAAAATTGAAATATAGTTTGCTTCCTACTTTGGTGGAACTTCTGGTGCTCTCTGTATCCTTTTTTGTCCTCCCATATCTCCAAAGTTACCCATTAGGTTGTTGTTCCCCCCAATCTCTGGAATCATTATGGATGGTGTCGTGGCTACCGATAAAAGCGTGCCATTGTCTGTTTGAGCCCTAGCTGATAAATTCACAGGTCCATTTTTATTATACAAATCGCCATTCACGCCTGGGTTCGGAAGTTGTCCAGATATGTTTCTCTGGTGTGAACTATCTGCTTGTTTGAGCCCTGACTGCTCGCCAGAATAATTCCTCAAGTGACCCAATTGCTCTACAGAACTAGGTGCCCCAGCAGTATTGCCAATAACATATCCATTGCTATTTTCAACAGTGGAGCTATTATTATTTGCAACATCTTTGTTAGTTACAGCTTTGGATGGCCTTCTGTGCGACAATAAGCCAGCTGCTTCACATCGTTTGAATAGTTCTTCAGCATTTAATTCCACATTGGATATATCTACACCAGCTCCAATAATACTATTCTCACTTATAACCATGCTACTATAACCAACACCTCCTGCTGCAGAGTTTGGAGACGAAGTGGTTGAAAGCCCTGAACCAGCGATTCCTTCTTTGTTGCTGCCAACCGCAATAAGATCAGACACATGGTTGTATATGAAATCAATAATACAGTTAGGTGTGTACCAAACAGTTGGTGTGTTTTCTATAAGATAAAATATTGTGTTTGTGGATTTGTACATGAATGTGTCACTTTTAGTTGGATCTTTAACGTCATCATAAAGAATATTGGGCGCAATTACAATAGCTAGATTTTTGACATTCATCTTTGATCCTGTTGTATCATCAACAAATGAAAACGATGCAACTGATTTCAAAAAAGTCAATAGAACATTTAACATGTCGCGATTTGGCTGAGGAAGTAGTAAAACGGCACATTGGAGAGCTTCTAACAAAGTCCCAGGATCAGTTATGGTTGCTTCAATATTCAAAAACAGCTTTCTCATTTTAAATGGAATTAGTGGGTCTGGTAATTCTCTACAGAATTTTTTGAGTAAAGCTGCAACTTGAACTGGATTTTCGTTTTTGATGTTGACTAGCGAATGACTTTTATCGGCCAATTTTATTACCTCATTGAGACGACGAATGTTACCATTCTTTCTGAAGATACCTTCAACAGTTAAATCCATTCCTAGAAGGGTAGATATGATCGAATCAAAGAACTCTGGGATATTCAAATATTTGGTTCCATGAGTACCAAGCTTGGTTTCAATGCCTTGTCTTTCCATCAAAGAGTCCAAAGGAACGCCAAAGGTCCCCATCTTTGAAGTTTTGTTGTCCTTGTCGCGGTCATTCAATCTTCTCCCAACAGCCGCTTGTTTTAAGTTGGTCCTCAGCTTGTCCCACACAGACCCGCTTTGTTTTTTGGTAATCCCAACAAGAGCCAAAAGTTCACTGGTAATTCCGTTAGCTGCTGTTCCACTTGGGTCCAATAACCCTGACAAACGCGCAGTTGCTGCAAATCTAGCAAATACAAGTTCAACAGGACTAAGGTCACTCATACATAAAGATTTACCAGTGGTTGTAGTAGTGTTCAAAGTTTTAGCGTTGGGATTCGAAGAATTCAAATTGTTTGCTTGTGTCTGGGAAATTAGTTTGGGCACTTGTTTAGGACTGGGGTGTCGATTTTTAGGGTCAGCTTGTTGTACAACAATTGCTTGTTTAGCATGGACTTGTTTTTGAGGTGGTAAGAATCTAGTTTCATTTGTTTTATCGGCACTACCTTTTTTGATTCTCTGAATAGTTTTTGGTTTTTCGTTAGTATGAGCTGCTTGTTGATTTGCAAAGGAAAATTGGTGTGAAATTGCTTCTAAGGTACCGTTCTGAGTGTTCTTCATTCGAGCTTGAGATGCATGCGTTGGTGCAATTAAAACTTGTGTTTTTCTACGGCTTGCATTGGCGTAAGTTTGGCTTGGGATTATATTTTGGTTCATAACTTTGATCTTTGAACCCATAGCTTCAGCTTCTTCAGCTGCAGTATATTGTTTATTCTTGGATTTGCGTGGTATTACTTTGTCATCAAATTTCCTTAATGCTACATCGAATGCATAATCAGCGTCCTCCTTAGTAGTTCTACCTTGTCCTGATTTGCCACGTTTAGCAGTAACCTCAGCAAGGGCTTCATGTAAAGAACTTCTACGACTGTAGCCTCTATCAGCAGTTTTTGTTGAATCCGCGTTGTTTTGATATTCATTACTGTTATCATATGAGTTCCCAGAGGTAGTTTGGTTCACAGAGCTGTTTATTTGGTTATACTTTCCACCTACAAGGTCAACAGTACTACGATATTTTAGAAGAGCATACAGTCTCTTTAGGGCAACTCTCATAAGAAATGAATATTGTTCAAGTTGCGAAACAAATTTGAATCCACCAGTAGATAATCCAAGAATTTTGGAACAAGATTCACAATAAGCTTTACTTGATTCAGAGTCAAAGGCACAGTTTGGATATACTTGCTGAATATCAGTATTACATTTAGAGCAAACAAAGCAGTCAAGGTGCCATCTTTTGCGACCTTCAGTATGTTCTATACATTCAGTTTCTACTGTTGACGAACACGCAGCGCACAAATCAGAAGATACATCAGTTTCTTGATATCCTAATCGAAAAAGACTCCATTTGTGTTTATCGGAAGTCTCAGAAAGTTTGTTCAGGAGCCTTTGAGTTGAGTTTTCATATTCATATTCAATTTCTGCTTTGAGTCCTCCTTTAAGAGCAACTCGAATCAGGACTTTTAGGTAATGTGCCAATGAGGTTACCAAGGTAAGGAGTTCTTGAGTAAGTCCAGCCGATGCGGTATTGTTTTGTGTATTTGATAGAACTGAAAAAAAGCTGACAATTTTTTTGCATAGAAGTTTGGGTTCACGAGTATGTTGAAGGCCAGTTGAATCATCAAACTGAGCCAATTCATCTTCAAGATCATCAATAGCAGCAAATAAAACATCTACATGCATAATAAATCTTTCAGCTTGTCTTAGTCCTTCAATATACAAACTATTAGATACTTGTAAAAGCATGTCAGAGATGCAAGCAGCAGTGGATTCTTCAAAGGATGATAATATTGTCCATATTTGATAAATTTGAGGTTCTCTTATAAGTCTTCCGTTTTCTGTGGCTTTGAGGTAATTTTCTTTGACAGTAGGAGATTGAGGGCAGATCTTAACATTCCAGAACTTATGTATCATGTAGCATTCAGGGTGCCATCTTTCTTCTAATCCTTGAGAATATATTTGCAAGTAAAGTTTCATTATAGGCTGAGCACATCCCGAGCATTTGCTAGAAACCAAAAAAGTATAGTGATATAGACAGTAGGCATTTCCTTCATGTTCGTAATAAGTTCCATCAGGTCCGAATTCAGTTGTGCAAACATAACAAGTAAAGTGTTGTGGATGGTATTTCTTTCCCAAGCCAGTGACATAACGTTCGTCTACAGGTTTTTTACATTTTTCACAAATAAGACCCATTTTTTTATAATAATGATCCTTGCAAAATATTTGAATGTCTGAGGAAGGGTCGGAATTAGGCTCCTCATAAGGACAAAAGCTGTCAGCAATGTTAACGCCACATTCAAAACAGGTAAAGCATTTGAGATGATAAACACGACCAAGGGCATGGACACATCTTTCACCAAGATTATTTTCGTCTGAAGTGTCCACGGGAAGTTTACATTTTGAACAATAGTGAAGATCTCTTTTTTGATCAATGGTCTTATTATTTTCAGCAGTGTTGTTCATTGTTGTATATTATATGTGAAAAGAGTGCTTGCAGTTTAAATTATTGAGATTCTATAAAAATAGTTTATATGAAAGTTGATTGAAAATGAGATGAAGAGGTTTTATAGTCTCTACTCAAGGAAGGGAAGGCCAGAAAAAGCA
Organism: Furculomyces boomerangus; assembly: GCA_003086725.1. NCBI lineage: Eukaryota > Fungi > Kickxellomycota > Harpellomycetes > Harpellales > Harpellaceae > Furculomyces > Furculomyces boomerangus. The sequence continues at coordinate 15,146 of MBFT01000524.1, read as the reverse complement.
AAAAAATACAAGGGGAGAAAAGGATGATGTTTGATTTGAAAGGTGGTGATAAATTTAAAACTGTAAAATTTAATAGCTATGAGAAAAAAAGATGATAAATTGAGACTACTTTTGGATTTGCGTCAGTTTAGCCAAGATCAATCCGAGTTTGGGGAATTGGGGAAAGAGGGATTTTAGAAAGGGGGTATGTAAAAATGCAGATTAAAACGAGAACAAATTGTATGTAATCTGGATGAATTTTGTATAAGATAAGATTGTTTAAGAGGAAGATTAGAAATCTGGGGGATTTAGAGAAGATTTGTGAATATCTGTGGAGTTAGCGAAAAGGGTGTTGGGATTAGAGGAGAATAGATTTTGGATAGATTTACCTTAAAAATAAGAGTATTATGGCGAGTAAGGATAGAAGGAAAGCTAATTTCTCGAGCCAAACAAAAACATTATAAAGACTTTTGTTAGTTCAGCAAATCACTGTACAGTCTCCAGCTAAAAAACAACCATGCTAAATATCCCTCTATTTTGTTTGGCTAGAAATTATCCAGTCAGCTGACAAATTGTGTAATATTTATTTTTCCAGAAATTCAATGTTTCCCCAAAGAATAAATCTACTTTTTTTATCACTCTCCAATAAAATCTTTTTCATTAATCACTTCAATAATCGCTTTTTATTTTTTAAATATTTTATTGGCTATAAATATTAATAAAGGTTAATTATAAAAGTTATTGGCGTAAAACTAATTTTTTTATATTTCATTGGTTTTAGCCAATGGAAACCTGCGATGTGTGAAATTGAAATACAGTTGACAATGAAAGGTTGGCTTTTGACAAGAATCATTTAGAATTTATTTGACTATAATCTATTTTGATCTAACTTCAGTACCAAAACCCTTCCGATAGTCACTCTCTTGTTTGAACTACCTGCTCACAAAATACATTTTTGTATGTGTTCATCACTAAGGCCACAATCCCACACCGCCCAATAAATGAATAATCCCATTCTCCTGTCCCTCTCGATTTACTCCATAATTGGTCTGTTCGTGCTCTTGCGCATGAACAAGATTGTTCAAGCCCCGTATATGGTACCTATATATATACATTACACACTCAATCCTAAAACTATAAATTCTTTTACAGGATGAAGTATTTCATGCTGGCCAAGCTCAAGCTTACTGCAATGGACAATTTTCAACATGGGATCCAAAACTCACTACACCTCCCGGACTGTAAGTTCCACTATTTCTCATTTCCTCTAATTTTATACTACAAAAAACTAGATATATTGTATCCTTTATACTGGCAAAAATCGTAAATTTCTTGGGTCTAAGCGAAACTGGTGGTTGTACAATCAAATCTCTCAGAACTTACAACTACTTTTTTAGCTTACTACACTTTCTTGTTGTTTACTCTATAATTAAAAAGCTCAACAAAACTAAAAGTGATATTTGGATTGCAGTCGCCACTTTCACACTCATGGTTTTCCCTGTTTCCTTCTTTTTCAGTTTCATGTACTACACTGAAACATTGTCTAATCTCTTGGTGTTGTATGGATATTCTTTATCTCTTGATAAAAGTTACTGGGAATCTGCAGCAGTAAGCCATCTCTTTTTTCCATTAAATACCACTTTTCTCTTTTATCTATATCAAAAATTAACCTAGGTATTTTTGGCCTCTCTTTTCCTCCGTCAAACCAATATAATCTATGCCGCCATGGTTCTTGGATGGTCAATTCTAGCAGAAGTCGGCGAACTGGGAGGAGAAGAAGCAAAAACTTTGATAATAAAAAATAGCGCTTATAGCACTCGTTCACTAGGTATTATTTTGACCTGATTTTTATTTTACAAATTTATAACTTTAAAATTTATAGAGGCCTTTGTTTCTCCATTCAAAAAGGTTTTTGAACTATCAATCGAAAATATTGCATATATGATGCGAACTTTGTCAGGGTTTTTAATAGTATTTGCTGTTTTTGGTGGATTTATTGCTGCAAACAATGGAATAGTTTTAGGTAAATTCTAAAAAAATACTATATAAAAAAACTAAAACTATTTATTAGGTGACAAGTCTAATCATGTCGCGACCCTTCATTTCCCTCAAATCTACTACTTGATAATGTTTTTGGCTGGTATGTGTTTCCCAACAATTTCACGTATTGTTGATCCAATCTACTTTTTCCGAAAAAACTTTTTGCGTTCATGGAGATTACTACTGTATGTGTCAATAAGTTTATTGATGCTATATACTGTAAAATATCATACAATCGAGCATCCATTCATTCTCAGCGACAACAGACACTTTTCTTTTTATATCTGGAAAGATGTTTATAGAAGACACTACCTAATTAGATACCTTCTTGTCCCAGTCTACTTTTATGCCGGATGGTTGTGTTGGAGAGCATTAGGTAAGAATGTTTTATTAAAGCTGACCTTTTAATTCATTTTTTATTTTTTTAGCAAAAGCACAGTCTATAGTCTGGTGTCTTATAGCTGTTGGTGGTGTTTTTTTAACACTGATACCAAGCCCACTTTTGGAATTCCGGTATTTCATTCTTCCTTATTATATCTACAGACTCCATATTGTACAATCCAGCAAGTCGCGAATGGCATCTGAAATTTGTTGGAACCTTTCAATCAGCATTGGTGTTTACTACCTATTCTTTTCAAAACCTTTTACTTGGCCATCAGAACCAAATTCCGTAATGAGGTTCATGTGGTAATTTTTGGCATTTGTGTAAAATTTTTGAATTTACCAATTTATTAATAAGAAATTAACAGAGTTCATCATAAAAAGCTGAATAAACTCTTCTATTAGTTTTGATAAAATGGTCTAGTATAAAGTAGAATTGGTTGACAAATTTAGTTATTTGTTCATATCCTTTTGGAACATCCAAATCAGTTTTTGAATTAGTTGGTAAATTTGATAGTTTGTGTAGCAAAAACTTTTTTAATCTATCCCTCAACAGTTTGAAAGCCTCACTTGTAGGTTTAATTACCAAAAGTACATTTCTAGATAACAAAACAGCCTTTTTGATGATTTCGTCATCAGAATTTCCGGATTTTGATGATTCATTTTTTATCCGAAGCAACAAAACTATATTAGTTACCAAGATTTTTCCTCTACTATCTTTTGTGTTTGAAATCAGTTCGGATAATAAATAAAATATCCACGTTTCACTAAACATCATGTTCTTATCCAAGTACTTTAGTACAAATGGAATCACACAAGCAACAATTACTAACGAATTCGCACCTGCCTTCAACATATCCAACCTTTCGGTATCGAATCTCAAAGTTTCTACTCTTGTCAAATCCACATCTCTCCTCCCAATAGTTCCAAATATCAACCCACAAATAGCCTCATTAAATATTCTAGCCTTGTGTGTTTTAGAGTACTGTTCGCTATTAAGGTTAACATTAGAAAATAATACATCATCTTGTAAACTTGTTGAGGAATCATTTCCCGAAGTTTGTTGTTGGTCAACTAAACCAATACTTTTTTCTAAAGCTTTTTTGCCTGAAAGTATGAGTTTCGCTGTGTGAGGAATCTTCTTTTTTAGATATTCCTTGTTGTGTTCTAAAGTATTTGGATTCAATTTAAAGTCTTGTATAAAGTAATTTGTTGATATACTTGTAAAGTGTGCCATTACTTTCTTACAAAAAACATCATCGCGAATCATTTTCTTTGATAGTTCAGCTAGATAATAGTTGTACAAGTCAAAACCAACCCTTTCCAAAAGTTCTAGAGTTTTTACATAAATTTCATATAAATAATAATCCTTGTTGCGTGCTTTGACATTCTTGCTATCAATAAGTTTTTCCTCTAGACATTTTGTTTCAGTATCTCGTGCAGGAATACTAACCTTGTAAATAGTTTGCACAACAAAAAGAAGGATCTGTTCTAAACTTGTAGAATTATTTTTCAATTTTTTTCTAAGATTGTTTTGATCAAAGAATTCCTCTATTTCATTCAACAACACTTCGCTCTGTACATCTTTTTCGTTTATTACCCATTCTATTAACGGATTCGATTTTACAGAAGCAGGAAGACACTTTACTAGCCATGAATATAAAACTTCTGCAAAGTTCAGAGTAACTCTATGACTACCTAAATCATCACTCACAATCATAAATCCATCACTAACATTTGTTGTTAATGAATCTGTTAAAGTTTCAACCAATAAGCTAAGAAAATCAGTTTGTGGTTCTGGAAGTTTATAATTCAAATTATTTAGAAATTCGTGTATGATTTCTATGTCAAACTTGTCGTTGCTTTTAAACTCGTTTTTCTTTGTGAGTTTTAGTTCGGGATTTAGGGGTGAAGTTGTTCCAAAAATCGAAACCGTGTTTTTTACGAAGCTTGAGCCTTTACTTATTGATGGATTTTCATATGGATTTGGAAACACTACAGTTTCTTTAAGAATCTTTCTTTGTGTTTCCATTGACGAAGTTTGATAATTTCTATTTTCTTTTGGTGATTTTAATTTATAATTTTTATTCATTTCCATGGCTTTGACTTTCTTTTCAAGTATATCGCCTAGCCTATGTTTTTGTTCAAGACTATCAAGCTGCATTTCCATTTCGAGATCAGGAACGCGGACGACAGGAGTATCCATGCTGTCAATATGGAGGCTTGGTTGGGTGTTATTTAATTCTGTAGGTTGGTTTGAAGAATCAGTTCTAGATTTTTTATATTCGTAGTTTTTGTACTCATCTTCAAACTCTCTGAGCTTGGCTTCAACATTGGCTTTATGCTTAACGATAAACTGGGACCAATCTGCAGCTTCTTCAGTTATCAGCTTGGTTTCTATGGTGGTTTGTATCATGTCAAGAGTTTCTGAATGTCTTTTGAGAGATTCAGTGGTGTTCTTTTTATCAGCTATCTTCCATTTGTGGAACACGACCAGATACTTTTTGTAGAGATTGGTGAAATTGTTGATAATTTTAAGAGTATTTTGGGAATCAGGGTTGGATGAAGGCTGTGTGAAGGCGTTTATAATGGCTTCGAGCATTTTATTAAGTTTATTTGCAACATCACCAAGTAATCTGTCTTCCTCAAAGCTTAAGTCTAACATGTCTTTGGGGAGAGCAGAAAGCATGATGGACATTAGGATTGATCTTCCAGTGTTTTTCAAGTTTAATCTGCTGATGTTTAGTGAGCTTGACTTGAGGATTTGTGTTACCATTGTGCTTGAAAGAGAGATTAGGGTTTGGTTTACCATGATGTTTTTAGCTTTGAGGAAGCCGAGTTTCTGGAAGGATTTTTTACTAATGTCTAGAGTTTTCCATTGGGAGATGGTTTTGCGTAGTTGCTGAAATGAGGAGTCCATTGTGTTTTGAAGAGATTCAGTAAAGTTTTCAGTGGTAACGTTTTCTTTGTTAACGAAATCCATTTGGTTTTAAAATTATAAATACTTAAAAAAGAGAGAAAAAGGTTTCTTGAAAGAGTTCAGAAAAATGATAGTGTAGAAAAAAGAAGAAAACGGATTTTTTCTTCCAATTCATGGAATTTAAATGTGTTGGGCAAAAGAAAAGATTATTGAGATATGACAAGCCAATTCCCAAGAGCTTCCGTAATATCTTTCCATTGGCTTCTTTTCTATTACATAAGTTTGCAAATTCCGGTATTTTCTTCTCAATTACACAACATACACATTCATCATGAACTGGACTGGTGGAGAGAGGTATACAATCTGCAGTAAAAGTTTGACAAACATACACACTCTATCCCCGTTTTCAGATAGAAACACAACTTTATTTCTTGTTTTATAGAAATAGGATTAGGCCTGCCCATATAGCCAAAAACAAACAAAAAAACTATTTTATCAACGCAAAGGTTGCACACAAAGGTGTTACCAACAAAAGCTCAATCCTGCTTCCAAGCCAACATAACAATCCAAATAAAAGATCAAAATGGATAAACATACTCGCCCAAAGAAAGTTCCATAAGAGCATGGACCTGCTTGGAATCACAAACAGTACATAGTTGTCTCAGTAAAATATTAATAAACAATTTTGTGCTTTTAGGAGATAAACCCGAAAATACTAGTCTTGTAGAAATAGATCGGGTGTCGGTACTTGACAAATTCGATTCTGCTAGCCAAGGTAACTCATTCAATTCCCTTACCATTTTTTCTCTTTTGATATCTCTCCAAAGTTCATGATCAACTTTTCTTTTCAAATGTTTACAAATATTAAGCAAATGCGACTACAAGCTTTACAACAGTAAATTTACTACCTCGAGTAAGTCTCACTTTTCTATTATCCACTTTTATATTTATTTATATTTCAAACAACATGGGCTTTAGAACAGAGAAAACTATGAATCTCAAAACGAAACCAGCTCTAGCATATCCATAAAATATCCCGAAAACCATAGTGTATGTACTCAAAATATCTTGTATTAACCCTATAATAAAAAGATTTTTTCTTTTACCCAACAGAAATACGTTGAGAAATACATAAAGTGTTTTGTGGAACTTCAAATCGTAAAAAAAAAATTGGAATCCAGCAAGAAAACCATCGAACTACTTGAAAAATTAGTTTAACTATCAGTTGTATTAATAATAAATTGTATTGTGAATAAATGATGGTGTTTGTATGGAAATATATATCATTTCTATCCAACATAGCCTGTGGATGCTTATCCTAGTTGGGTTTTGTAATGGGGTGAATAACTTTGCCCATCTTTGTCATCACTCTTGGTTTTACCATCTTTCCATGAGCAGAAGCAGTATTCCATTCGGGACCTATAGGCACGCTAATGTCATTAGTATAGTGTTTGATATTTGCATATCCGTGGGGTAGTCTTCCAGCAAGATATTTCGTATTCTTTTTAATTTTCTTCTGGTTGATAATTACATTATCCAGTTTTGCATCTTTTCTATTTGGTATAATTTTTGGTTTTGAATCCTGTTCATTATTCATTCTTTCCACTTTTTTAATTGATGAACCTCCCCATGATCCCCAACCAGGCAAAATTACTCTTTTAACATTGCTCTCTTCAATCTCTTGATTAATTATCTCTTCTTTTTCTGCATCAAACTCGTCCTTTTCAAAAACTCCTGCATCCATTGCAAAAGCTCGCTCAACAAGCTCCTTTGTAGTAAAAAACTGGACACTGCCTTCCTTATCCTCATCATCACTATTATTATCCACATCTCCTTCCAATTTGTTGTTTTTAACAAACAGTTTGGCCTTTCCAGAATCGGAAACTTTCTTGTTTGATAAGTCATTTACTTTAATATCACTGGGATCTATAACTGTTGAACCAGAAGATTCCATACTCTTGTTTTTGGCCGCATTGATCTCCGCAGCCAATTTTGCATTTCTTAGTTTTGTAGCTGCTTTATCTGACTTCTTACTTTTTTCTGTTAATGCATGATCAAATGTCTGTCTTGAAGCAGTAGGTAAACTATCATCTCCATTGATCCACGGATTAGATTCCAATGATTCATCTTGACTGTTTTCAATTGTTCTGACGA
>MBFT01000521.1:12656-26367 GCA_003086725.1 Furculomyces boomerangus | reverse complement strand
TCTTTTTGTTCAGGATCATCCACTTTAAAGTTTAGACATCAATGATGTGATAGTTGTTAGTTTGCACCTTCGCTTTTTTCAATGTAGTCAATAGCCTTGGAAACGGTGTTGATGGTGTCAGCATCATCATCTGGAATTTCAACATTGAATTCTTCTTCAATAGCCATAACAACTTCGACGGTATCAAGACTGTCAAGTCCCAAATCTTTAGTAAAATCAGCAGTTTCTGAGATTTTTTGTTGGTTGACCTTATCGAAATCGCGCAATACGCCAAAGATTCTTTCTTTGATCTGATCACGATCAAGAGCAGCGGCTGATGAGTAGAGAGATTTGTGGATGGTAGGTCTCATAGCAGAAATTCTAAAGTTGGCGGAGGCATTTGCCCTGGCGATTTGTTTTATTTGTGTGCTGAGCAATCTGTTAAACATGATGATTCTTGAAAGGAATTTATAAAAAACAGAATTTGATTGATTAGAAAGAAAATGTATAGGATTTAATAAACAAATCTGTTTGGAAATCTAAAACTTTTGAAAAATTAACCAATTTCAAATTTGTAGATAACCAAAAAAAATATCGATAATCCTTTTTTCCAACTTTTCCACTCCCAACCAATAAAAACATTCTTCAAATCTATGTAATCTGATTCAATAAAATTTTACTTTTCAAAACTACCATAAATTATTGGCTCTTGGTTTTTATTGTTTTTTATTGGTTCTTTAATTTTACTGAACCAATAATTTCCTTTACTTTTTTGACAAATAGTAATCGAGTATTTGTTCATTTTAAATCGGCTTTTGTTTTTTTTTTGTCTAAAATTTTTTCTTTCCTTACAAAATGATTATTCCAGTTAGATGCTTTACATGCGGAAAGGTTGTTGGCAATAGATGGGACTCGTACTTGGCCCTATTACAGCTGGATTATACAGAAGGTGATGCATTGACCGCCCTTGGATTGCGCCGCTATTGCTGCAGAAGAATGTTGCTAACCCATGTCGATCTAATCGAGAAACTCTTGCAATACAATTCTTATGAGAAGGTTCAACTCAGTGGTGACTTAATTAATGAGTAGGATATTTTATTGCAATGAAATGATGGGCAGAGCGAGATCAAGATAATAGGAACAAACCAAAATAACAGTAGTAAATTATCTATAGAAACAAGACAAAGTACATATTGTATTTAGAAATCAAAAACTACATGATCATTCTGGGGCTAATGATGGAAACAAACAATTTTTTTTGATGAATTGACAATATCCAAGATTTGATTTTGATATTTTACTGCTAGTTATTTTGTATTTCGTGTATTGTAAATTATGTTTAATAATCAAGTCTACTGTTTATGTATAAAATGAAATATTCGTTGGCTATTTAAGCTACCAGAATTATTTTTTGGTGATGGGAAAGACTAAAAGGATACATTTATAGGGATTGGGTTCTCGATGACAATTTGTACATGGTTATCTGCTATTTGAGTCTCTAAATTTAAAGTTGGATTGTTTTTTGCTTCAATTTGTCTCTCCAAATCATGAATTGTTATTTCTTTTTCAGATTTCATTTCATTCAAAGCTTTTGAACGTAATATGTAATAATAAGCACATGAACCAAGAAATGACCAGGCAAGGTAATCAACAATGAATTTTGACAATTCTCCTTTTTCCCATCGAAATCTCTGACCTAATAATGCATGTTTGGGATCTTTGCTACGGCGAAATGCGCCTCTAAGAAAGTGTCGCTTTTGTAGAGTTATGGAATTGACATGTGAGGATAATCCTTGATCAATTTGAGTTGCGAGTAGTGTTCTTGATCTACCAAAAATTTGTTGTAATCTTATCATATTAAAAAAAGTTGGTTTTTATTGGTAAAAATATAAACGAGAAAGTGTTAAAGTTTACAAAATTTATCAATAAATTTCTAAAAAAAAATGATTTCATAATGATTTGCTGGAAACCAGTGTACAACTGAATCTATTTCTGTTTTCTCAAGCTTTCTTTCTTTAGTAAACTTGATATTTTATTATACTAATAATAATTGATAACATTTACACCGACACACACACTTTATGCTTTCCGAAAACTTGTTTATATACTTTTGTTATTTTATCCCTTCAAAAACCTTTCTTGCATATACTTTAATTTCTGAAGACCAACCAAACCAAAGTGAAAGTAATATAATTCCGTTATTTTTGTCGGGAGCGTACAATGTCAGACACAGAAACCAATCCTTGTAAGTCACTTTTTATACTACGCAATTGACTACGAAATAATAACAATACTTTCATCTTTATGTAGTTTCTTCTTCACTTTTAATAGGGATTCTTTTTGGAATAGGCAAGTATAAAAACCATTTCCAAATTTCCAAAAACAGTTTAAATGTGATCTAATACAAATGCTTTTGTAAATTGTAGTGTTGTTGCTATTCTTCTATATTCTATTTGTCAAAGTGTTTAGAAAAAGCATTGTATCGCAAACTGTTATACAAGGAAGACAAACAAGAATATTTATACTATCAGAAAATATCAGAAACATACAAGATTTCAATACGGATACAAACGCGACTGCTTTGCAAAGAAGTAGAATCAAAAAACTTGTATCAAATACCGATTTAGAATCATATCCTGTTATTAAACTATCGTACTATTATGAAGAAATTCTAAAAAACAGGAACAAGATACAAAAGAGGACCAGTGGGACTGACCACATATACACATATGAAAATATTAGTTGTAATGATACAATATTGAGTGGCAGTGCAACTATAACTTGTGTTGGTGATGGAAGAGTTGTTGAGAAAGATACAAATGTAAAATGTGCAGCTATGAATGAAGTTACAGTTGAAAATGTTGTTAGTGACGATGGACACAAAGAAAATGATGTAGAATGCCAAATCTGCTTCGAGAAAATAGAATTAACAGAGGATATTAGACTAATTTCATGTAACCATTTATTTCATACACAATGTATCGACACTTGGTTGACAACAAGGTCAAGCTTTTGTCCAATATGTAGACACGATCTTAGGTTGACAATATCAGAGGAAGGAGGATCTACAAACCTAAACAATAATCAAAATATGCGATGGGAGGCATCTGTGATAGACTTTAGTGGTTTATCTGGGAGAGGTACGTTTGATGTACCAGGTGGCAGACAGTAGGGCTTTTAAACTGTAGTGTGAGTTTTCCAAAAGGGGATAATGTTTGCTACACTTTCGATTAGATAAGCTATCAAGGACAGTTGATTTTATAGGAAAGGCATTATGTAATAAAGCTTGTAACGTAAAAATTTGTCAGTATAGATAGGAGACAAAAAGTAGAAGATAAAGCAAATAAAAGTGTAGATAGATCAAGAAAAATGTTTGATAATGATAGGGAGTAAATTATAAATGACGTCTGTTTATACAGCCAATAATAGTTTAGAGTGGTCAATATATCTATTGGTTATCTATTCAGGGGGAAACATCTTTCCCAAAAAAAATAAGCCCGTTTCAAAACTGAGTAAAAACACGATTCCTCTGAGTTCATTTTACGAGAAAAAAAGGTGGTATACAGGTTATTTACTCGGTGCTACAAACAACTTTTTTGTGTGTGATTTTTGTGAGAGCTATGAATCGATGGCAATTCAGCAACTTGAAATATAGTAAGTAACAAATTTCAGATGTTCAAAATTCCCACAAGGCATAGATTTTTGTTTCAAGAGGACATGTTTTTGGTGTACAAGTCTAAAAATCAAAGATATGTTGCATGAGTACCACCAAGCTTTTGTGTAGTTTGCGCATACATTAGTTAAAGTATCTCAAACAACAAATAGCATGTGGCTTTACAGAGTTCTAGGTGAAAGTGGGGCATTTTGATTTGGGCAGAAATATGTTTGAATTTTGCATATCGATTGGCAAAAGCCTTTCTAATGATTAACCATTGCATCATTTTGTTCTACCGAATAAACAGATAAAGGTTCTTACGTTCATTTGCTCATGAATTTTTTTATCCAATTTTGCTTGTGAAATTTATAAACGGCTTTTTTCTTTTGCTAATTGAAAAACTATATATAAAACGCTTTATTCCATCCAGTTCATATTAAAGTTTTCCTTTCCCAACCTTTCTAAGGCATCATCCAAACTATCTGCAAGGCTACGTTTTTATTTTTTCAATCAAAACTGGACAAAATGACTGTTAATCAACAAGAAATTTCCGAAGAACAATGGTTCCAGGAACAAGTACAATCCATCAAAGAATGGTGGAGTTCACCCAGATTCAAGTATACTAAACGCCCATACACCGCAGAATCCATTGCATCCAAACGCGGAACTATCCAACCAACTTACCCATCAGACTTAATGGCAAAGAAACTCTACAAGTTGCTAAAAACCCACCAAGCTAACAGAACCAGCTCCAACACTTTTGGTGCCTTGGATACTATCCAAGTTGCTCAAATGGCAAAGTATTTGGATACCATCTACGTTTCCGGCTGGCAATCTTCTTCAACTGCTAGTACTAGCAATGAACCTGGACCAGGTAAAATTTCAACATACTGATATATACAAAGATATCTAACATTTGTTTTTTAGATCTTGCTGATTATCCTATGGATACCGTCCCAAACAAGGTCGAACAGTTGTTTATGGCACAATTGTTCCATGATCGCAAACAAAATGAAGAAAGATACTCAATGAGTCCAGAAGAACGCAAGAGAACACCTAAAATCGACTTCTTGAGACCAATTGTTGCTGATGCCGATACTGGCCATGGTGGTTTGACTGCTGTTATGAAATTGGCAAAAATGTTTGTTGAGAGAGGTGCTGCTGGAATCCACATTGAAGATCAAGCTGCAGGTACTAAGAAGTGTGGACATTTGGCTGGAAAGGTTCTTGTTCCAGTAAGTGAACAAATCAGCAGATTGGTTGCCATCCGCGCCCAATTCGATATAATGGGCACAGAAACCATTCTAGTTAGTAGAACTGATGCCGAAGCTGCTACATTAATCACCAGTAACATAGATCCACGTGATCACCCATTCATTCTTGGTGTCACCAACAAAAACTTGTCGCATTTGGCTCAAGTCATGTCCCAAGCCGTCGATAAAGGACTAAGTCCAAGTGAACTCGAAAGTCTCGAAGAAAACTGGATGAAACAAGCTGGTATTAAAACTTATTTAGAAGCAGTAGTTGATTGGGCAAAGACCCACAACAAGAGCGAAAGTTCCATCAACCAATTTGTTTCAAAGGCTAAGAAGTTGAGCAATAAAGAATCTCGTGAATTAGCAGCACAAATATTTGGACACGAGGCAACACAGATCTTTTGGGATTGGGATATGCCACGCCCACGTGAAGGATACTTTAGATATAGAGGTGGAACACCTGCCTGTATCATGCGCGCAGTTGCTTGTGGACCTTATGCCGATTTGTTATGGATGGAAACTGCAAACCCAATTTTAGAACAAGCAAGAGAATTTGCCATTGGTGTCCACGCAGAAATCCCACATCAAATGCTCAGCTACAACTTGTCACCAAGTTTCAACTGGGATGCCGCTGGAATGAATGACGAACAAATCCTCCAATATGTCCCAGAACTCCGCAAACTCGGGTTCGTATGGCAATTCATCACCCTTGCTGGATTCCACGCTACAGGACTATCATCTGACGTGTTTGCCCGTGACTACGCAAAACGCGGAATGTTGGCCTATGTAGATACAATCCAAAGAATGGAAAGAAAACATGGCGTCGAAACCCTTTCCCATCAGAAATGGTCAGGCGCCCACTATGTTGACGGTCTATTAGCGTTGGGCAGTGGAGGTATTTCATCAACTAGTGCTATGGCCTCAGGTGTAACCGAAGCTCAATTCAAGGAATAGATAACCATTCTCTCAAAAACTTGGTGATTGTTAAAACCAAACCATCACAGTTTTATTTGTACCACTTTTATACTAAAATAAATATTGCAAAAATTATACTGATACTACGGTTTTCCAATTATCTTTCAAGTTAAAAAGCCATATTCCACTTCTTTACAGAATAAATAGGCGTAGAGACATAAAACTCCGGGTTTTTATTTTTGGTTCAAGGAGAAATGTTATTTTTTTTTCCAATCACAGTTTTGTTTCATATCTTTGTTCATAATAATAATATTCAAAGCCTTAGCCAATGATATTTTAAATATGCCGATATTTGCAGAAACGGTGCTAATATTACAGCCAGAGTTTTAATAATATGTTTCTAGTCTAGTAATAAAATATAAATTTAAATAGATACAATTTTTAAAAGATTTTGAAAGAGAGAATGGAGACAGCGTGTTTGACAGGAAAGGTGAGCGACTGGTCCTTAAAGGCACAATTGATAGCAATGGGATGTATTTTGGTGTTTGGGGGACTAGGCTCCACAATTCCGATTTTGGGGCATGTAGTTCCCAAGCTGCATATAAACAAACTGGTTTTGGAACTGGCAAAGTTCTTTGGAATTGGCGTCATATTTTCAACAGCGTAAGTTTAGCACTTGTATTAACTAAATTTCAAACTCTTGTTTTTGTAGAATGGTCCATATTTTTGCTACTGGAGTTCAAAGACTGAATTCGCCTTGTGTTGATGGAATGTTATTTTTTGGAAGCAGCAAAACGTCAAGATTCAGACATTCCGCAGAAGTCATATTTCTTGCATCGCTACTTTTCATGCATTTTTTAGAAACCATAGTAGAATTGAAACTAAACAATGAAAAGAAGAGTGTTTCTACACTAGAATCTCAAGAAAAAGAAAGAATAGCCGAGACAAGTTTAGGAACCAGACTTGAACAAGTCGAAATCGAGAATTTTACAAATCCAAATCAAAACAATACAGATATTGAAAAGAAATATATGAGAAATGAGTTTGAATGCACAAGGTTACAAAATGAGATAGAAATGCCTAGTTCATCACTCAGTAATGTGAACACTAATCAAAATGGTGAACTGATTGTAATGGATTTGGGGCATAGAGAAGGTATTCAGAATGAGCACAACATAAACAGTTCAACAGTTCAAAACCATTGGATTTTGGGTAGATATGATACAAACTCGAATATAGGAAACAAGGAAATTTTAAGTGGTGACGAAAATGGGACGGGCGTAAATTACACGGAACCGAAAAAAAAGAAAAAAATACAATTTGATTTCAAAAAGAATTTTTCTAATTATGTGCTTGAATTGAGTGTTGCGTCACACTCTGTAATTGTTGGTCTTACACTAGGATTAACATCCAGAAAGGAAACTGCAACACTGACAATTGCGTTGTCTTTCCACCAATTCTTTGAAGGTGTATCCATGGGTGACAGACTGGTAACTATGTACAAAGAATCATCAACAACCATATTAATGTATTTTGGTTCGTTGATATACATGTTTTCTACTCCGTTGGGCCAAGTAATTGGGATATTTGTATACTACAAAAACAATAACAATCCTGGTGGATTTGGACTAAATTCGCCAACAGGGCTTCTGACTTTGGGGGTTTTAGAGTCAGTTTGTTCAGGGATTTTATTGTACACAACAATATTCAGTTTGATTCTAGTGGAGTTTAGAAGCAATGCGTTCTTGAGTGAGACAAGAAAGTTCAAGATTATGTGTTTTGTCTCAATGTATCTTGGGTCAATTCTGATGTCTGTTGTTGGGAAATGGGGCTAAGCAGAATGTTTGGGGTTGGAGCTTTTAATGTAGATTCCAGTGGCATTTTTGTGGTGACATCATTGCAGCTGGAGCGGAAACGTAGTTTTGTCTTTGTGAAAGGGAAAAGGGAATCAAGGCTTTTGGGATTAGTGATCTGTAGCACAAAGATTATTTGGGTCGAAATGACCAGAATCAGAAAACAAAGAAAAGCAATTTGTTTTTGTGCATAAAGATTTTCATTCTAGACTTTGCCTTTCCCAAAGCCATTGTACATTTTCATGGCTTTCGAGTCTAAATTTGTTTGGCTATTCTTATTTGCTACGGAAAACACATTCAATCCACCTTATGGTCATTTCCATGTCACAGGTCACTCACACTTATCACAACACTTTATTTCTCCGCAGTATTTAATTATTTTTTTTTCTGAAACCCTTTTAAAAGTATAAATATCCTCACTTTCCCTTTATTAATAACTATCAACAACACATAAACAACAAACTCAAAAATGTGCCACCTTTGTCAACCAAGACCTTGCCAATCCGCCAACATCTGGTGCGAAAAATGCCATTGGAGCAGTACATGGTGCAATTGCTTCAGAAGAAACCCATCCTGCTGTCCAAAAGAAGAAAAGAAAGAAGAGAAAAAAGAAGAAAAGAAGGAAGAAAAGAAATGTTCAGGTACTACCATTGTAGTCACCGTTAGAATAAGCTAAACTTGTCTACACAAGAAACCTATCCGCCTGCATTTTTAGCCTTAAGGACACACACCACTAATATTCCCTCTCAACTGGTTTGCATTTATATAATACGACTTATTCTTATTGCTGAAAATACATGTACTTGTATATATAATAAAGCTCTTATTCACAAAACTTTTTATTTTGCCAAATATGTTAGTTTACAAAGCCAATAATATTCTGAAAAACATTTGCTTTCATTTTCAAGAAACCAGTATCATTACCTAAACATATTGTCAATAAAAATATGCTGTATATACTAGTCTAATAATAGTGGATCAGAACCCCTGCGTTGTAATAAACTATTGAGAATCTCATCGCAATGAGAATCTCTTAGTTTTCATCTCTAAATCACCAGCATATTTTAAAAATGCGGTAGACTAGAGTAGACTGCAGTGTCATCACTTCCAAAAAAAATATATATAGGTAATCCTGAGCGAATGTTGACTTTTTCTATCAACTTTTCTAAAACTAATTAAAAAGTTTCATTTGTTTGGAATATCAATACAAAAATTATTTTTAAAACATGTGTTGTCAGAAAACTATCAACAAATCAATCGGAGAAGAAAATAAACTCCACAAAAAGAAAAAGTGACATGATTTAGAACATCCAATGGTTTGTTGTATAAATGCATGACGAAGAAATCGTTAATCTACCAGCTTCTATAGATATGAAAAAGGAAAACCTATTTAAACTCCTAAGATTTTCTGTGTTCTTTTATTCTCTTATTCTTCCTCACACAGTGAACAAGAATTCAAGTCTGCAGATTTATCTCTCAACTGCTATCTGGTACTTATCAATAGGTTCCATACTCATCCCCATCCTTTACAAGAAGCTTACGTATAACTCAAAAGCCCTCCACAAAAAAGCTTTCTCCAAAATGTCAATCTCAAACAAACTCTCTGTCCGCGACGTCGACGTATCTGGAAAGCGCGTTCTCATGCGTGTTGATTTCAACGTCCCCTTGGATTCCAAAGCAAATATCACAAACAATGCAAGAATCGTCGCTGCCCTTCCAACGATCAATCTCGTTTTGAAAAACGGCGCCAGTGGTGTTGTTTTGATGAGTCATTTGGGAAGACCAAATGGTAGCCCAACTGAAAAGTACTCACTAAAACCTGTTGCTGCCGAACTTGAAAAGTTGCTTGCAAGAAAAGTTCTTTTCTTGGAGGATTGTGTAGGTCCCGCCACAGAAGCCGCATGCAGCGATCTTAAGAATGGTCAAGTAGTACTTCTTGAAAACTTGCGTTTCCACAGCGAAGAAGAAGGTAGCTCTAAAGGTTCTGATGGAGTTAAAGTCAAAGCAAGCCCACAAAGCGTACAGGCTTTTAGAGAAAGTCTAAGCAAACTTGGTGATGTTTATGTCAATGATGCTTTTGGAACTGCTCATCGTGCACACTCCTCAATGGTTGGTGTTGATCTTGAAATAAAAGCTGCTGGCTTATTAATGGAAAAAGAGTTGCTCTACTTCTCCCAAGCCTTGGAAAACCCACAACACCCATATGTTGCTATCCTCGGTGGTGCAAAGGTCAGCGATAAAATTCTCCTCATTAACAGCTTACTTGATAAGGTTGACTGCATCATCATTACTGGTGGTATGGCTTTCACATTCCTAAAAGTCATTGATAATATGCAAATTGGTGGATCCTTGTTCGATAAAGAAGGCGCAAATATTGTTGAAGATCTTATTAAAAAAGCCAAATCTAAAAATGTCGAATTTATCCTCCCCGTCGATTTCGTCATTGCTGACTCGTTCAGCGCTTCTGCCAAAAACGAAATCGTTACCGCCAAACAAGGAATTCCTGAAGGTTGGTTGGGTCTTGATATTGGTCCACAAAGTATTAAAGATGCTGCAAACGCAATCAGCAAAGCCAAACTTGTTGTATGGAACGGTCCATGTGGTGTTTTCGAATTCGATAACTTTGCAAAGGGAACCAAAGGTGTTATGGATGCTCTTATTGCTGCTACCAAGGAATCACACACAACTTCCATAATTGGTGGTGGTGATACTGCAACCGCTGCTGCAAAATGGGAAACCGAACACGAATTCTCCCATGTTTCTACTGGTGGTGGTGCTTCTCTTGAACTTTTGGAAGGAAAGACATTGCCTGGTGTGGCTGCTTTATCCAGCAAGCTCTAATTCTTGTATAGCAAATGTGGTTTAATGCCTAGTATATTTTTTATTTTTAATAAACAAGTTGCTTTCTATTTTAACTATGAAGTACAGCTGCATTTGGTGTTGATACTCCATTCAGGTGCAGGTCCTGCATATCTTGAAGCATTAGGATATTCCTCTTTTAATGTTTCTGCATCAGTGTAAACATGAGTAGTTAGCAACGAAAAAAGTTCATTGAATTTATCAATATCCAAATCATCGTGTCCAAGAATATTGGTGTCTGTATCGGCTTCACCACCCTTAAAAATATCAATCGATAACCAATTGCGAAAAACGAATTGTGGATTAGTTTTATTCAGGGTCGAATAAACAGTATCCAGATATTCAAAAATCCCAACTTGGTTGTTTTTTGCTTTGGAAATGTGATATTTGTAAAAAACATTACTAAAGTAATTTGATAGAGCTTGTTGTCCCAAATGATTCAAGTTCGAATCCGTCATTATATTGTCCATTATTGTTGATAACCAAGAATTCAATTCTTTATTTGTTTCTAAATCGAATTCTGTGTTTGGAATTTTATCCAAATTTGGTTTTTGTTCCTCTATATGTTTCTTCAAAATCATAATGGTCTTTGATAACATACGGAACGATATTGTGTAATCCATTTTGTATTTCTCCAGAATCTCGAGGAATGGATATACTAATTCTTCATAAACTTTTGTGTAATCATTTGATTCTTCACATACACCCATTTTCTTGCACATTAGACAGTGGTACTGTTTGTTGTATAGTTTTCCATATCCGTTTAGAATCTCGGCAACTTGTTTTCCAACACCATTCTCATTATTTTCATTGTTAGGATGTGTATTTTTGTATTCATCAGCAATGATGTCGTATAGGACACCACCAAGTCGCATTAGATTCCACAGTCCGACTTTTGGTTGTTCGTTGTAAGCGTATCTTCCTGAATGGTCAGATTCATTGCATATCCATCCAGTATCGTATTTGTTGAGGAATCCAAATGGGCCATAATCCAATGTGATGCCAATAATACTCATATTGTCGGTATTCATAACGCCGTGACAAAATCCTACAGCCATCCATTTTGCAATCAAGGAGGCTGTCGAATCAACAATTTGGGTGAAAAGTTCCAGGTATTTGGTTTTTGAGCCTTCCAAATGTGGATATTGATGTTTAATAACAAAATCCGCTAGATTTCTTGTCAATTCACCACCATTTCCTTGTTTTTGGTTGTAATATGCATATTCAAATGATCCAAACCTTATCCAACTCGATGCCAATCTTGATACTATTGCACCATTCCCCAAATTTTGATTTTTTGAACCTTGAAAAATCTCATTTTCTCTCAGAACATTCCCCCCTGTTGTTAGCAGAGTTAAAGACCTTGTTGTTGGAATACCTAGTGCTGCCATATGTTCAGCAACAATATACTCACGCACACTACTGCTTAGAAGTGCGTATCCATCACCAAACCTGGAAAATATCGTTCTTCCAGACCCTTTAAGTTGGACCTCAAATGCACTATTTGAATTCGTTACCAAACTGAAAATCGTCATTGCACGTCCATCGCCAAGCTGATTTGCCCACGATCCAAATTGATGTCCACCATAGTTATATGATATAGGAAAATATTCTCGTGGGAAAACGTTTCCAGAAAACAATTTCTCCAATGTATTGATTTCTGATTCTAGATCTTTGTTGTTATGTCTAGATTTCAATTTATTGTTGATTTGTTGAGCTAAATCAGGTAAGAGTTTTGGTCCAAGTGATTCTAAAATCAATGGGTTTATATGAACAAGTTTAGGATCAGAAGAGATTTCAGGAACTGAATGACTCCAAAACCCATCTGTTAGAATCCGTGAAGTTCGTGTAAATTCTACTAGATTTTTAAATTTGGAAAGATTTTCCTCTTTTGTAGAGTTTGTTTGTGTGTTAATGTTGTTTATAAATTGAGTGTTGGTTTCATTCTGAGTGGATAAAAGATGTAGAGGACTGATTGGGACAAGTTTGTCTCCTGGTAAATCTTTTATTATGGGGGGATGATCTTTTATTAGTAATTCGAAGATTTTGCTGGTCATTTTGGATGTTTTAGAACAAGAGAACATTTTATTTCAAGTTATTATTGAAAAAGACGGGAAAAATTATACAATTTTTATAGTTCTTTAACAACTTTTCTAATGATGTTGCAGATATCTGTAGTTCTGGTGAAGATGAGTTTGACATCAGCTTCGGAGTGTGGAAGGTCGTCGACATTGCTGCCCTCAGAGGCAAACTTTTTTCCCGCGAGTTCGGCTATTGCGGCTTCTTTTGCACTAACACGCTTGTATTCGTGGGCGATTGTAGTTACAAGAGTCAAGGAAAGAACTTCAAGGTTGCAATGTCTGGCAACTTGGACTTCGGGAATTGTGCTGGAGCCAACAACATCACCACCAAGTGTGCGAATAACATCGCATTCAGCCTTAGTTTCAAAGCTTGGGCCTACTGTGTAGCAGTATATGCAATCTTTGAGTTCAACCTTTCTCTTTATTAGTTCTGGGGATTCGAGCCACACCTTGAAAGCAAGCTTGCGCAATCTGAAACTGTAAGCGTCTGTCATGCTGAAGAAGCGAGGGCCCATTTTGGAATAGTTTGGACCGACAAGAGGATTAAGTCCGCTAATACTGGGGAAAGAGATATGGTCTTCAAAAATACCAATATCGCCAACTTTGAACTCTGGGTCGATTCCAGCAGAGGCGTTTGTAGCTAGAAAATAAAAAAGTTGGTACGACTACAGAATAAAATAAAACGTACTTATAAGAATGGAGACGCCAAGAAGCTTCATGACTCTAATTGGAAGGGTGATTTGACGGAGGGTATACCCCTCATAATATTTACAAGCGCCAACCATAGCGACAACAGGAGTATCCTCAATGATTCCGAAAATGAGCTTTGCGGGAGTTTTTGTCAAAACTAAGAGAAGATTATATAAAAGAAACAAAAGGTTTGGGGTTAGTTACCAGTGTTATGAACAAAGCCGGGGATCTGGGTGGATAGTACCTCCACTCTGCTTTCTTCTATTAAATCGGCTATGCGATTGAGGCCAGTACCGCATACAATGCCAATCTTTGGGACAAAGTCAGGTGGGAGCAGGGTTTTTAAGTAATCGACGGCGTCGTTACAAGTAGATAAGGGAACAGAATCGATCATTTATGTTCTATTATAGCAGAGATATATAC
>MBFT01000520.1:3442-26894 GCA_003086725.1 Furculomyces boomerangus | reverse complement strand
AAAGTAATTTTAGTGATGAAAAAATAACCATTGTCAAGATTTTACCCGTTAGTAATTTGAGGTTTTTTGCGGGGAACTAATCAGATTTTTGTTTAATTAGGAAAAGTGGCTTTGAACAGCGAATGGGGAGGAGAGAAGGAGAGAATGAGTGGAAAAGACGAAAGGAATTCTGTCCAGTTATAATAGAGAAGAATAATTTTTATGTAAAGGATACTCTGCGGCAATGCTATTGGCAGCGGAGATTAATCAAAAGAAGTGGGTTTGATCCTTTTTTCAGTTAAAAAAAGTTTTGGTGAAAAGGAGTATAAAGACAAAACGTTTCTCTTATTTCTTCCGAGAACTTTTCTTCTGACTTTTCGTCACCTCAAAACTTCCCACTTTTTACCACAAAAACAGCTGCTTTTTAAGGCAACAGAAACTTCCCTATTAGTCTTCTTTCTTGCCTTTTATATCCAAAACTACCTTTAAAATTATTCCCTCCATCCACAAAACACTTTTCCAAAACAGGAGAAGTGCTAAATTCATCACGGATCTACCAAAAGTTAGGGAGCACCTAGAAGCTTTACGCAATTTCTTTGGAGCTCCGCCCTGGCTTCATAAGCAAACTGTCTTTTGAATTACCCTCCCTATTATTCTTTTCAAACCAGGTTTTTTCAACTGTACTTTACCCAAATTTTACCAACTTCTCACCAGCAACCTTAAAATGAACCAGGTATCTTCGCTTACGAGCTCCATGATAAAACCTTCTCTGTCCTCTCCCAAAACTGCAAAGTACCTCCTTCAACCCGATTTGCTAAAGGAAAACACTCTCACCTCTTCTTCCCTAAGTGAAGTCCTGCAATCAATCACCTCAAGTCCTGATGCCGAAGATTCTTTTTTTGTCGCCGACATCAGCATTGTTTATGAGCAGTATCAAACATGGATAAGAGAATTGCCCAGAATTCAGCCTTTCTTTGCAGTCAAATCAAACCCTGACCCAGTTATCATCAAAATCCTTGCCAGCCTTGGAACCGGTTTTGATTGTGCCAGCAAAACTGAAATCAAACAAATCCTCGACATGGGAATCAGCCCTGATAGAATCATCTATGCCCATCCATGTAAACCCAGCTCTCACCTTAAGTATGCTACTAAAAGCAATGTTAACCTCATGACATTTGATAACACCGACGAACTCTACAAAATCAAATCTCTTGCTCCTGACGCAGAGGTTGTTTTGCGTATATCGACTGACGACTCAAATGCCTTGTGTAGATTCAGCATCAAATTCGGTGCCGACCTTGCAAACACTGAAGAACTCCTCAACGTTGCCAAGTCTTTGGGTATCAATGTTGTTGGTGTCAGTTTCCATATTGGTAGCGGCAGCTTAGATGTCAATGCATTCTCAGATGCTCTTAGAAGAGCTCGCTTTGTTTTTGACCAAGCAAAACAGCTTGGTTTCGAATTCTCATTACTTGACATTGGAGGTGGTTTTCCCAGCTCCAAACAACGTGGTGGTATTGATTTCAAATCGTTTGCCAGAAATCTCGATGCAGAAATGAACAGACTCTTTCCCGTTAGCGAAGGTATCAGAATCATTAGCGAACCTGGAAGATACTTCAGCTCATCTCCATTCAGTTTAGCAGTGAATGTCACTTCTAAACGCACAGTTGACCCAAATACCACCCCATACAACAGTGAGGCTGAAAACTCCAGCTCTCCTTCCGACGAAGTTTCTTTCATGTACTACGTCAATGATGGTGTTTATGGAAGTTTCAACTGTATCATGTTTGACCACAGAATAGCACACCCAGAAATTTTGACTCGCGAAGGCGCTTTCGAACTAGGAAAGAATCACAGCAACGTCAAACATTACAAAACCAGTATTTGGGGCCCTACCTGCGACTCGATTGACTGCATTGTTCAAGAAACTAGCTTCCCTGAATTATATGTAGGCGACTGGATTCTCTTCCAAGACATGGGTGCATATAGTGGTTCTGCTGCCTCTAAATTTAATGGTTTTGATACCAGTCCAGTTTATTACTATGACTCTAGAAAACAATAAGTTTTACTCGAATCAGCAGTTTTTTAACTCCAATAAAAGCCAACATTCATTGTTTCAAATCATCTATCTCTCTTTTGTTTCACTTTTCTTGCAAACAATTCATCATTCATAAACCCTTTATAAAACTACAGTCATACTTTTCAGGCCCAAAAGTAAATATCCAAAATGTATAATAAAGAATGGCCAAAGAGTAAACAGACAAAGAAGGAATTACATTTCTTTCAAACAAACCCTTAAAACTTTTGTTTTCTATAAATTCTCTCATCTCGATTCATATTTCTCTTTCTTTCAAAATACATCTATTATGGAAAAAATATCAAGCTATGAAATCATCTCAAAAATATTTATTCAATCCCGAAATCCAGAGGTTCGTTTTGTATCTCGTGAATTCTATGAACTTTCAACTTTAAATTCTTTTCGCGCTGATTTTCTCCTATATAAATTTGGAAAAAATAAGGTTCTTGAGATTGGAGATAATGAATTTATTCATTTCCCAAATTTACTTGAGAAACAGGAATTGGTTTTGAAACTTCTGGAAAAGGGTGCAGCTCCCAAATCTAATTCAAAACAAGATGTATTCATCATTTCAATAAAGAGAGGATGGGAAAAGGTCGTAGAATATCTGTTAAATCTTTTTACCGAAACTAATATGAAGGAATATAATGATTCTCTTTTAGATAGATTATTTATACATGGTACCGAAACACCAACAGATTTCAAAAAAAAATCTAGATACTATCTCCCCACCATAGACATCAACTTTGACACCGGAGAAAACTTTACATTGGCTGTATCAAATAAACTGGTAAATATTGTTAAACGACTTTTAAACGCTCATTTAATCTTACCCGATTTAGCATGTATTCAACAAAACGCACAAGTACTTTCACATTCCAAAATAGATATTAGACATCGAAGCTCAAAAGAATTATATGATCTGATTGAAGAAGATGGGCTGGATCTATTGAAACTGCTTTACATAAACGGGTTAAAAAATTATTCAATTGGTAGTTCCATACTTTGTGAATTTTGCAAAAGGGGAAACATAAAAATTGTCAAATTTCTGATTGAAAACGGAGCAGACATAAATGAAGACAAAGGTGCCCCTTTGAAACTCGCCTATGAAAATAAACATTTAGATATCGTTAAACATTTAATTAGAAGAGGCGCAGACACCAGCGAATGCAAGGATTTAGATTCTTTCTTATCCAACACCAATGAAAGTATTATAACCGACAATTCTCCCATAGAAAAGAAAACCAAAATTGATTCAAAAAATCAGTATACTCTTAGGGAGGCATGTTCAAATGGATATTTAGATATTGTAAAGAATCTTATTGAAACTGGAGCTGATGTCCATGAAATCAATGATATTGCTTTGAAAGAAGCTTCAGAAAGCGGTTATTTGGATGTTGTCAAATATTTAGTTGAAAAAGGAGCTGACATTCATGCGGATCAAGATTGGGCATTAGGAATGGCATGCAAAAGTGGGTATTTGAACGTTGTGAAATACCTAGTCGAAAAAGGTGCAAATGTTCATGCTAGAGAAGGCTTTGCCTTATGGATTGCATGTAGGAATAGACATTTAGATATTGTAAAATATCTTATTGAGAGTGGGTGCAGTATTGCATCTGAAAACCATTGGAGTCAAATATTCAAAAACAGGAAAAAACATCTAGATATCGTGAACTATCTTGTTGAAAGAGGGATAAATTATTATTATGGGGTATCCTCAATATTGGCGTACTTTAGTTCAAGAGGAGAATTGGTAAAAGTTAAATATCTTATTGAAAACGGGGCCGGCATTATTGCAAATTATCAAGCTTTAGTATCAGCCGTTCAGGGTGGACATATAGATGTTGTGAAGTACCTTATTGAGAACGGAGCAGATATTCACATTCATGATGAAACTGTTTTTGTATCAGCTTGTCAATTTGGTCATTTGGATATTGTCAAATATCTAGTTGAGAATGGAGTTGACATTCATGCAAACAATGGTACTGCTTTGATAACTGCCAGCGATTGCAATTGTTTGGATGTCGTTGAGTACCTTATTCAAAATGGAGTCGATATTCATGCAGAGGATGATGAAGCTTTAATAGCAGCAACTGAAAGCGGAAACATTGATATTATAAAGTGTCTAGTTGAGAATGGAGCTGACATTCATACAGACGATAATAGCGCCTTGAAATTAGCTAGTGCAAATGGTGACTTGGAAATAGTCAGGTATCTAATTGAGAATGGTGCTGATATTCATGCAGAAAATGATGATTCTTTGAGATCAGCTGCTGAACTTGAAAATATAGATGTTGTGAAGTACCTTATTGAGAATGGAGCCGATATCCATGCAGATAACGATGGTGCTTTTAGAGCTGCTATTGATATCGAACACCTGGATATTATAAAATATCTTGTTGAGAATGGTGCTGACATCCAAGTGAATGATAATGAAGCTTTTCGTGGTGCTGTTATCAAAGGAAATCTTGATATTTTTAGATATTTGCTCGATAATGGAACCAACACACATAAAAACAATGAAAATTATTTAATACTGGCCAGTGAAAACGGGAATCTTAAAATTGTCAAATATCTTATTGAAAATGGAACCGATATTCACGCCGATGATGATGGTGCTTTTAGAATAGCATGCTTTTATGCAAAATTTGATATTGTCAAGTATCTCGTTAAGAATGGTGCTGATATACATGCAAAAGGTGATGAAGCTTTGAAATCTGCTATTGATAATGGGCATTTGGAAATTGTTAATTATCTTGATGATATAATACATTCTAGAAATGGTGTATAAAACCTAAAGAATCTAAAGATTCCTTGAATAAAAAGATATTCAACTATCATAAAATTTTTGTTTTCATTTACTTTTTACCCATTAAACTTCTATTATTTATTTCTGAGGCTAATTTACGTTGCATATTTATAGCTTATAGAAGAGACAATATCCTTTAATATGCATATATTGCCTAACGAAATCCAATAACATTATACTCAGATTTAAATAAAAGATATTCGTCAACCCTTTTGTACAAAAATAATTTTCTATATAAAATGGTAAACTCACCTCTTCTTTAGCAATTTCAATACAAAAATACCAAATCTTCCAAGAGAACAATCAGCTATAAAGAAAAAGAAAAATGGACATTAAGCTTTGCACTAGAGCTTCAAATAATTTAAAAATTATAGTGAACTTGGCTTTAAAAAAGCTCACTGGATCAAGTGTATGGGCAATGGTTTACGCATTTTTACATGCAAGTGGATTGAACGTCTTTAATGGATATGTACTATATAGCGAAAAGGTATACAAAGATAATAAACGTATAAAACCAAATAGAACTATAGAAATACGACATATTTCAGCTGAAGAAGAAAAAAACGTGATACTTTTCGAATTGAAAGGTCAAAAATTCGATGAAAGTAAATTCTGTGAACATGAGAAAGAAATAGCCGACTATATGAAAACCCAACCATTTCCAAATGGAGCACTAGTATATCCAGATATGTCTTATTTTTATGAACTAAGTGATGAAGGAGTACCTACACGCTCCAGTGGCGATTTATTCAAATTCAATAATCTAGATCAGCTGGAATCGGTGATAAATAGGATTGCTAGAACCCGATTTGATTTTGATTTATCTGAAAACAAAAATTAGCTTCTTCTCACCAACCTTAACTCTTATATCCAATATTACACCAGTGGTATTTTTTCAACTAGGCTTGATATGGTTTTGTTAAAAATATAACAAAGGTATTACTTCCAAAAGCTTTTTTATTAAATATTAAAGATTCTAAAAACAAAATTTAGACGACAGAGTGTAAGATACTTTGTAAAAAAATATGGATTCAAAGAGAGTTTTTTATGAGAAATGAGGCTACTGTAAAGATATATATCACGTCATCTTTTAACAATCAGGCAATGTTTTCTAAATTCTTATATTATCCGTTTTGTGTAACAAGAGAGAATAATACAATTATTAAATACAACAAAAAATTCTTTAGTTTTGTTTAGAATCAGTTCCAATATCTTTTTCTTGTATCCGAAATGATTTATTCTGCAATTACTAGATCTTTCCAATCCAAAACACTTTTTAAAATCCTTCAAACTGAATTTAAAACAAATTCATTTCCTAATAAACATTTAAATCTTTGTTTGTTAAACACACCAAAAACTTTTGATTTACAAACATTCCATATTCGATTCTATTCTAAAGGAGCAAAAGATAAAAAGAAACACCACTTGAAAGATGATCCACCTGTAAATGTTAAGAGAAACGATGAAGGGATTCTCCAACTTGTTGACCTGGACCATCTATCTGATCGTATGACAAAAACCGTTGATCATTTGTCAAGGACTTTAGCCGGTTTGAGATCGGGTCGAGCAAACCCCGCGATCCTAAAATCCATATCAATAGTTTTTGGCGAGAACAAACATCTGCCCATTGAAAAAGTTGCAAGTATTACAGTAAAAGATGCTCAAACGCTCCTTGTCATTCCAAACGACGACCAAATTCTCCCAGATATAGAAAAAGCCATAAGAAACAGTTCACTTGGATTAAACCCACAAATGCAAGACAATATCCTCAAGATTCCAATCCCCAAACAAACAAAAGAATCTCGTGAAAAACTAACTAAAGAAATTGCTTCATTGATTGAAGCCACCAAAGTTGCCGTTAGAAAACACCGCCACGATGGAATGAAACAATTGAAAGCAAACTCTAAAGAAGGAGTATCAAAAGATGATATCAGATCATGGGAAAAAGATGTAAGTTTCCATAAATATACATTTTACTGACCATAAATTTAGGTTAATGAAGAAACTGAAAAGTTCATCAAGCAAATAGATACTATTGGAAAACAAAAGATCAATGAAGTTTCAAACAGCTAATACTTCTAATATTCATATTTATTATTTATTAAACGTTCTCTTTTGGCAAAAATAATATGAAATAAAAGTCCACACTATTAAATGTAATAATTCAAGAAAAAATGTAAATATTGTGTAATAAACCCCGATAAAGTACAGCATTTGGATTATATTTTCCTTCTTGGTCTTGCTATCTTTCTGCCTTGGATTGATGAAGGTGGTGCTGTTCCAAGAGAGAATCCACCGGCTTCACTCGTTGGTCCAGCATTAAATGAAAATACACCACTACTATTACCACCCTCATTCATATTCATGTTACCAGAATTTGAACCAAAGTTAAACCCTGCTGATGATTGACTACTAAATGATGGCGCCCTCACAACACCTTGCTGCTGCTGACCTGGCACTGAAAATAAACTACCTCCGCTACTATTATTTCCACCATCCATTCCCATGCTTTGTCCACCAAAAATAGTTCCTGTACTTGGTTGAAACATGTTCTGTGTCTGTGCTCCAGAACTCTTTCCAAATGAAAATGTTTGCTGACCAGGAATTGATGGTGTTACAGAAGCCGAACCAGCTCCAAATCCTGAACTTTGAGATCCAAAAGTTGTCAGGTTCGTGGAACTTGAATTAAAACCACCTGCTGTAGTACTAGGCTGCTGGAAGTTCGAAAAACCATTTCCTGATTGTTTTTCTCCAAATGAAAATAAATTAGGTGTAGAAGATGACTGTAAAGTTGTACTAACTCCTGTACCGCCAGCTGCATTCTGCTGCCCAAACAAGCTCCCAAATGACTTGGGTTCACTAGGTTGTAACGCATTTGTTGGTTTAGGTTGTGTCCCAAACGAGCTTGATAAACCATTACTCGATCCAAAATTGAATGTTGAAGTGCTAGTTTTATTCGCCCCAAATAAGGATTGTTCGTTTTGATTCTTGGAACCAGTCCCCATAGAAATCTCCATTCCTGAGTTTGTTTTTGGTTGCCCCTGTAAACTGGCGCTTAATGGAGCAGAAGATGCTGTATTTGATGATCCAAATGCGTATCCAGCAGATGAAATACCCCCTGTACCAGAAATAAAATTAGAAGATGGTGCATTGTTGTTAACATCTTTTCCCGAAGTAGGTCCAAATAACGAAGTTGCTGTAGATGTTGCTGTATTACCTGAATTAAACAAAGACCCACCAAAGGTATTCCCGCTAGCTCCCGTAGCTGCTCCAGGAACTGTAGTGGTACCAGCACTTTGTCCAAATCCACTAAATATAGCTGGTGATGTTTTAGTTTCTGACTTATTCGAGCTAAAATTAAATAACCCACTAGTAGCTGTTGCTGTTGGTGTAGCAACATTTGTAGATGCCTCTGATGCTGGTTTAAAACCAAGTGAAGTTCCAAAGGGACTCTTTGTAGAATCATCTGTTTTTGTGGTTCCAAATTGGAATGTCATCTTTGGTTGAGTGGAAGTGCCAGAACCAATAGCAGCAGTAGGTTCTGTGGGCTTGCTTCCAAATAGACCAACAGATGTTGATGTAGTTTCGTCTTTTCCGATGGTTTTTTGTGTATTTGGTGCAAGAAATGTACCATTGTTTCCACTAGGTTGAAATATTTGTGGAGACTGGTTAGTAGCTAAACTAGCAGACCCAGAAAAAAGATTGGTGCTTGCGCTAGTAACAGTGTTAGTTGCAGTAGTAGTGGAAGGTACAACAGGGTTCTGACTAAATTGGAATGTTGGTTTTATTGTTTCTGCTTTTTCACCGTCTAAAGCAGGCTTTCCTGAACCAAAAGAAAAGCCTCCAGTAGAGAATGTGCTCGGAGTTGAACCTGGTTTACCAAATGTAATATTCTCAACCTTGTTATTGCTTTCTTCAGCACCACTTGGCTTGTTCTCATTCGGTTTGACACTTCCCGCAGCTGGGATGGAAAATTGGAAAGGTTTAGGTTTTTCCTCTGATTTCTTGGTCTCGTTTTCATCTTTTGATTTATCAGTTTGTGCTCCAAAACTAAACAATGATCCGGTACTAGCTGGAGTTGAAGAAAATGGCGGTAAGGCTACACCAGTCTGTGTTTCTGTTTTTTCCTGATTGGGTTTGCCTAAATCAACATTCTTATCAATGTTTGAAAAGAGTGAGCCAAACGGTTTTGGTTTAGAAGTATCATTTGAACTTGTTTCTATACCAAATAGTGATTTTTGAGTTGCTGTTGTTGTAGGCTGATCGTTTTGCAACTTGGTTGTATCAGGCTTTGATCCAAATTGGAATGATACTTTTTTTGGTTCAGCACTTTCCCCTGTCAAATTGCTTGGCTTTTCTGTAAACAGTCCACTATCAAAACCAGGTTTCTTCTGTTCAAGAACTTTTGATTTCTGTTCAAATAAATTGGATGTTGAAACAGCTGTCTCTCCAGTATCTTTGCGCTTTTTGATATCTCCAAAACCGTTTGCCATTGTATCATCCGTTTTTGAGCCTAGTCTATTTAGAATGCTAGGAATTTGTGTTTCTGTTTTTAATGCTTCTGTTTGTGGAGTAGATGTAGATACTGCAGCAGAAGTAAATAATGAGCTTTGACTTTCCTCGGCTTTTGATTGTGACCCAAATAGAGTAGTAGGTGCTTTGGTTTCTTGTACTGCATGGAATGGTCTACGTTTGGGCATTTGTAAAGGCTCAGTTGGAATCTTTAGTTTTGCGGCTCTGTTTCCTGATAGAACTAGTATACTTGGGCCAACAGCATTATTTAGACTTAGACTGAGTTTCTGATTTAATTTTGGATTCTCTGGGACTTTGATCATAGATTCGTCGTCACTGCTACCAGTATCCTGGTCCATTTCTTCGTCTTTACTGTTTTTCTCATCGTCTTCATCACCTAAAAACCGTGCTGAAAACCTCCATTGTATTTTAGGCTGATCGGAAATAGGTTTTCTGTTCTTTCTAATTTCCAACAGTTTCTTTCTTCCAGCTGCCCTTTGTTCCACTAGACGCGACTGTGAACTTTGTAGTGTTTTCTTTGTAATAGGTTTAGAAGATCTTTCGTTTGTGGGCTCTCCGGCCTTAGCTGAATCCTTTTCTGTTTTTTCATCTCTTCGGCGCTTTACCGATGACACGGTCTCGTCTATATTAAAATATTATTAAAAATTGATTGTTTTGTACGATATTTCAACCAAAAAATAATGGTTTTAAACATAAATGGGATAGAAAGTGTACAAACACAATCTGGGGGTTGCAGGAATTATTGATGGGGAATATGTGACTTGATTTATAAGTGGGTATTTATTAAAAAACAAAGCTTACCTTCTTCAAGATCTTCACGCTTTCTTGTTTTGCTCTGTATCCATTTGGGGTTTTCATCTTTGGATACTCCATTAGTTTCCAAATCACTGGGGTACGAACTGATATTGGTAGATAAGTTTTCATTAAGTTTATGTGGTTCTGGTTTATGAAAACGTTCTAATATTCTTTTCGCTTGATT
Organism: Furculomyces boomerangus; assembly: GCA_003086725.1. Classification (NCBI taxonomy): domain Eukaryota; kingdom Fungi; phylum Kickxellomycota; class Harpellomycetes; order Harpellales; family Harpellaceae; genus Furculomyces; species Furculomyces boomerangus. The sequence continues at coordinate 16,517 of MBFT01000520.1, read as the reverse complement.
TTGCTATAATTATAAAAAACAATTAGTTGGGTGAGAAAACCGTAATTATGATGTATGTAAATAGAAAAAATTGATTTTGAAAGTTTACCTGAATCATTTTTGCAATACTTTGTGAAGAAGATGTTATTCCTAAAGAGTTTACTCTTCTTATTGTAGCTGTCGATTCTCTTTGAATTGCAGGAATTTTTTTTGCTACTGACAATGGTTTCTCAGGTTTTGTGGTTTGATTATTTTCTCTAGTTGTTTGTGAACTTTTGTTAAAGGTATTAACAATCTATAAAGACGACAAAAAATCAGTATTAAAATATGTTTTAATATTGGCTTAGGCTATGTCAAATAAAATCTAAACATTAATTGATAGTGTAAAAATTACATTAGTGCTACTTGGTTCATCTAGTGATATTTCTTCATTATCCTATATACAAGCATAAGGTTATTAAGTATAAGTAATATTTTTAGGAAATAAATATATAATTTTGGATATAATTTCAAATACCATAATCTGGCTTTTTGGGACTTCCAGTGATTCTAGTAATCTCTGTGCATGGGCTGGTGACATCCACGCAGCAACTAAAATTGTGGGATATAAAAAAATCATGGTTAATGCAAGTAAAAATAAGTATATAATGGTTTTAAAAGAGTGTATGGCTGTATTAAAATTGGTATTGATATGCGGTTTAATTTTTTGTTTTAGGAAATTTAGATTTTTATACCTCTACGTCTGGTGTTTGGGGTGTAAGAAGCGGTAGACATGTTTGATTCAGTCGAGGTGTTTGTAGTTCGCGAACTCATGTTTAATGGCGTAATAGTGAAATTATTTTGTGCCTGGATAAAATCAAAAAGTTTTACATTTTGCTTACAATAACACGTAAATGTGTGTGATACGAAATTTAGATATGTTTTAGTTACTTACGTTCGATGGTTGTTCGGTGGTGTAATTTCCTATTTCGTTTTGGTAAATATTGTTGTTTTCTAACCATGAGGATTTTTTTGCTGAAGTATTTGGTCTGGGCCTGGCATTGTAGACTAGTTCATAGTTGCTGCTCCATTTACCTGGGGTTATAAACCTGTTTCTAGTAGCGGCACCGTTATTTCTAGATGCAAGAGATGATTTTGAGCCACTTTGATTGGAACTCGAAGAGGTGGTGAAGGTTGGAGTGTCTAAGATTTTATCTGTGGATCTAGATGTACCAGCATCGCCATTGAAGACATTTAATGGTAAAGATGGGGTTTCTTTGCTATTTTCAAAATCTATACCGGGGGTATTGGTCATGTTTTGATTTTTGCGCAGAATCTGAGATTGTACATGTCTTGGTGTATGGGAACTTTTTTGATATTGATTATTTACAGTCGGGCTATTAATTTCCTTATTTGGAGAATCTGTCCATATCTTTGACAATAAGTTCCGAACACTTACAAGTACATTACCATTGCTAGTCTAAAATAATAAAAATAAATTAGTAATTATGACTAAGACGAACGACTTTTGAAATGTTATTTGAATTGAAAATGAAATTTTTTAGATTGATTTTGAATTGTGGATTCTAATTTTATGTTTTGATGAGTATGGAATATTGTTGATAGAAGTTTCGTGGGTAGATCTTGAAGATTGTGGGTAATGTGAATCAAATGAATTTAGAAAAAAGTAAAAAGGGGGATACAGTATGATGTTTATTTAGAGGTGGGAGTAAAAATACCTTTGTTTCGGAGCGGGCATACGGGGAGCTATTATGGCGGTTGTATCTTTTGGGGGTACGAAGAACGCCGCTTAGATTTGAGGGATTAGAGGAGGTTGATTGTTGTACCATTGAAATATAAATCTAAAAGGGATGGTTTTGTTTGCAGCTTTAGAAATGAAAATTTTTTGGCAGATTGGTTTTACAATGACATTTTTTTCATATAATTTGCATATTTCTGTTACATAATACAACCAATCACAGCAATGTATGATATTTTCCATTTCTAAATCTATGTACATTCTAACGTTTTAGGGATTTTATCAAGTTTTATTGGTATTCACATTATAAAAAACTAGTTTCTTTCGCCACGAAGACGGCGTGCCAGTTGAATATCCTTTTGTTGGATGGTTACCCTCTTCGCGTGGATAGCAGCCAAATTCGTGTCTTCAAAGAGAGAAACGAGGTAAGCTTCCGCAGCTTCTTGAAGGGCACCAATAGCAGAAGATTGGAATCTCAAGTCGGTTTTGAAGTCTTGTGCGATTTCTCTGACGAGTCTTTGGAAAGGAAGTTTTCTGATAAGAAGTTCGGTGGATTTCTGGTATCTCCTGATTTCACGGAGAGCGACGGTTCCTGGTCTGTAGCGATGAGGTTTCTTGACTCCGCCAGAAGTTGGTGCGGACTTGCGGGCAGCTTTAGTTGCGAGTTGTTTTCTTGGGGCTTTACCACCAGTTGATTTACGAGCAGTTTGTTTAGTTCTGGCCATTTCGAAATTTAAATAACAAAAAGAGAGAAATTGTTGGATTGAGTATGAAAATAAAAACAAGAATTAAAAGGGAAATTGATGAGTGGGGAAAATGGCGCTTTTATATGAACAATGAAGGCGTTGTATTACTTGATGTGTGAATTCAGGTGTAAATAAATTCAGACAATAAAAACGCTGCAAAATAAGCGTTTGTCTTATGCAGCTGAATACCCCTCAATCTCCAGAAACTCTATCCCCCCTTCTCCAAAAACCTAACCCCCAAAAAGACCGACAACCATCCTATATACCTATCCTCATAAATAAGGAACTCAAAGACAAAATCACATAATACCAAAGTTTTTTTGTTATGGCAGTAACTGAAAAGCTTATTGTCACAAATTATGGTTGTACAATCTCGTTGCTTTTTATAGATTACCTTTCAGTGCATCTATTGGCTACAAATAATAGTTTTTGTCCATGTGACCTCATTTCACCACGCTTTCAATCATTTCCTTTTCATATATTTTTATTTTCATATGGATTCTGGTAAAGAGCAAAAATCCAAAGATGCAAAGACTAAAAGTGTCCAAAAGGTACTTAACAATTCTCAACAATATAACAATACTTTGGAGTTTAGGTTAAGATATCAAAGAAGGCTTTGAGACAAGCTGAACAAGATCTTCAGCAGTTAATGTTCGATAAAAGAAAGATGGAGATCGAGCTTGCTGGGATAGAACGTTCCATTTATGACCAAGAAACACTTTATTTGTCAACCTCTTTATCTGATGGAAACATCATTCGTGGTTTTGGTACACAATCATCTGTCAGATCAGAAAGGAAAAAAGATTCTGAAAGATTGTTTGGTGACAATAGAATATTCTCAAAATCTTCCATTAGTTTCAAGAAACGAATCGATGTTACAAAAACACCTTCTGCTAGCCGTGTTGTCAGTTCAGCAGGATACTTGGGCGAAAATATAAATAAAAGCAGTTTCCTTACCAAAAACAATGAAACTCCTTCACATCAAAAGAAAAATTCTGGTATTGGAATCACACCCCTAAACTCAACTACCTCCACCACAAAAAATAAACAAAGCAAACAATCCCCCACCGACACTGATCCTAATTATAACTCTCTTTTCGGAATCAACTCCAACACAACTAAAACTAAAAAAATAAAACTGGCTGTGGAACCTTCTTGATAAACTTCCTTCTATCAGTTTAATCGTTTTTGTATATTATACTGCAACTTGGCTAAACCAGCTGGTTTGGCCACCAAAAATAAAGTGATATTGTAAACTAAAAGTGGTAACAAATATACAATCATGCTTGTTTTTCAAAACTCGGTAGTATTTTATTTCTTGTTTAAAAACTAGAAAGTGATATGTATTTGCTTATATTTAAAGTATAAAAAGTTTGTTTATTCCTCAGCTGTAGAAGTTGTTCTAGCACTAGTTTGCTTTGCAAGCGCTTGTGTTTCATTTTCGGAATTTTGTTTTTCGATTGCAAGTTCTGCTTCTCTATTCTGTATTTTGTTTGAGATTAGATCATGTAACGAGATTATCGCTCTAACCATGGACGAAATGTAAAGTATCAAGTAACTGTCATTAGTTGCTCGTGAAATCTCTGCACTTCCACTATCAACTATTCCCAACTCACCTGGACCTTTACTTTGATTTCCTCCAGAAGTGGTTTTTGAAAGCAAATTGAAAATCTTTTGAATGTTTTGAATGATCTCGTAGTTGATTGGAAGCTTGCCCTCAACTACTTCTTCAAGATACAAAAGCGTTTTCTCCAATCTTTCAGATAGACCCTTAAGTGATTCAATTTGATCGCTCAAACTTTTCGAAAGTGTACCTATTGCATTATCCTTAACTTCTCTCAATAGATGCTCAACGCCAATCTCCTCGGATTCCTCTGCACCTATTTCTGAAGCTACATGCTCAAAGTTCCTTGTTGTTGCAGTCCCATCGTTATGGATCTCTTCAACTGCAAAATACGCATCTGTAGGCAATCCTATTTTCTTTTGTTGAACGTTTACAACAACGAGAACAGGATTTGATGCATATTTTTTAAAAAGTTCATTGATTTGGAGATCTGAGGATTGTAATTTTGGGCCGCTGTGGTACCATCCAATCAAATTCTCTTTAACAGAAACTTTTTTGAACATATCCCTCATGGTTTCAACATAATTATGATCCAAAAACCAAACATTAGTGTTTGTTGTCTTGTCGAATTCTTCTTCAAAAGGAACTGCAAAACTGTTTGATACATTGACAACTGATCCGTACACCTGTCCCAAAAGTACACCTACAACACGTTTCTTCGTGTTCTTCGCCACCCGATTGTAATGATCTACAACTGAAAGCAAAACTAATGGATGAACAACTACTCTAGTTGAACCTAAACTCTGAACTGTATGCTGAACCATTTCCTCTAGATTATGTTTTTGTTTCTTTAGAATTTATTCCGTATCTCAAGTTTGACACTCTTGATTGCTTTATCCTATTATTTTTGAATTGTTTTAAAAAGTATTTAGATGTCGAAAAATGATAATCGCAAATTGTGAATAAAAACTATTTCAAAACAAAGAATAATTGGTTCAGTTCTAAACTTTGTCTATTTTTCAAAATTACGTATACTTTTTGCAAATCAACAAATGAAATGGTTTTTATTGGTATATTACACTTTTAAACATTTTTATTGCCATTGATCTCGGAAACTGCCTGGAATGGATTGATAATTTGATCAAACATATTCTGTGTAGACTTGTTCTTGGTCTTCTTAACTTTGCCACGATCATATTCCGCATCATAAACATCAGGACGCTTATGTATAAAACTACTGCTCTTCTGTTTGTATTTGGTTTTGTCGCTCTTCACCAAGAATGACTCGCGCTTACTCAATGAACCATTATCGACACTCTCAAGTTCCGTAGGAGTGTTTGTTTTCCATGTGGGAATGGGTGCCCCGTATAGCAATCTTTTGTTCTGTTTTGTTTGTTTCAAAAGGTTAAAAGATGTCAGGGTTGGTTGAGATTTGGATTTTTTGAGTTTCTTTTTGTTAGTTATCTGAGTTTCTATCACATGGTTCTGATCATTTTCATTCTCTACTTTATTATTAGTACTTGTTTGTGAAGATGAATCAGAGCTTGTTTGTTTAATGGACACACTCCAGCCATCTTCTATGTAAGTACTTGACAAATCAGGCAAAGTATTGTCACTGAAAGAGCGAACTTGTTTGATGTCTTTATCGCCAGGAGAGTTTTGACTTTTCGTTCCATTAATGTGATTCAAAGACTTTGATTTTTTGCTTTCTTTATGTTTTGGTTTTTCGTTCACCAAAGTTTTTGTAGCTGACGAGTCTAGCTGATCAGATTTCTTTTTAAACAGAAAATCAATGGAATTTTCTAAAGAAGATTTAGTAGGGGAAAGTGGTGTAGTGTCGTTGTTTTCAACAGTTTTTGTGGATGGCTGAGGAGCAGACAGTGGTTCTAAGTGTTTTGTGTTATTTTTGGAGTGTTTGTGTAGCTGAGGTGTTTGAGGGGCCGAAATATTCGATGTTTTTGAAATAACGCGCTCATAGAAAAGCAGATATGCGGATTGCTTAAAAACAGTAGATTCGCTGACCTGACGCACTGTACTATCATTCATTTCATACCATACACCATTTGATGATTTGACATAACAATAATAATGACCAGATCTACTGCTATGGCCAGAATGAACAAGAACAGCAAACAATTTGTATAACGAGTTTTCGGAAGATTGTTTAGCTCCAACAAACGAGCTCATATCAAGAGTAGGTGTGTATTCTATAAACTTGTTGATTTTTGCACCATTGAAAGGTGAGAATCTGACTAGCTGCAAAGTGAGAATTTGGGGTAATTTGGCTATGGACATTTGTTTTGTAGCAGAAACTAACTTTTGACATTTGGTACATTTATATTTGTTAGAACCAGTAAGGTGTTCTTGCTCTACAAACTTGCGCAAAGATTTTTTTATGCTGCTGCAGTTTTGTACGGGAAGACTAAGGTCAAAAAATTTGTCGTATTTAGATGAAATTGAGCTGCAATTGTGACACTTTACTTGGCTTTGAAGGTAGCCACCAAATATTCTATTAAGAATATTCGAATTCAAATCGTTTTCCATTTCGGCATCGCTTTCAATAACTGTCTTGTTGTATTTATCTAAGTTTTGCAACATTGCTTCTATTAGATATCTTAAGAACTCGTGTGAATCTTCTTGTCTTCCAACACGCATGTGTTTTGCAATGAGACGGAGACGACCAACAATTTGTTTGGGGGATATGGATTGATGTTGGGTTGTAAGGGAGTTATTGATTTGATTTTCAAGAAGGCATACTATGCAGTTTGGACCAATTCTGCAATCAGTAGAATGTTGCTTTGTGAGAAAGTATTCGGCCAAGCTGGAGGTGTAAGTGAGACACTGAAGAACAGAGTTAAGGAAACATGTGTTTCCAAGGTTATTTAAACCAGATCCTATTCTTCTTATTTGTTTCCAACCAACTTGAATATGGATTTGGGAATAAGTTATACTTCTTGGCAGAGCATGGCTATGTGTTGTAGCGTGAGCGCTAGTTTGAAGAGAAGTGTGGGAGGAGGAAGCATTTATGGGTTTGTATTTTTTCAAGAGTCGTTCTTGTTTCAAGTCTAAGTGCCTAGCTTCATGGAAATCGATCCTTCTTTTGAGGATTATAGAGTCGGCTTTTCCTTTCTGGATGAGAAGTTTGTCAATGTTTGTAGCGCGTCCAATTTCTGCTTTGCTCATTTTGGAAAATAAAGTTTTTTGTACGGAAGTGAGAGGTATATATATTGACATAAATGCTCAAAGGGTTTTTTGAGCAAATGTTATTTTTAGTGTCAAAATAAACTGACACGAAAAAGTTCCAAATCAAATCGAGTTTTTCAGAGAAAATTTTTTATCATTTTCTGCGCCCTTTTCCAATAAAAAAAAAACAATGCTTTATAAATATTTACAGCCAATAATCTCAAAATAATTATTCTAACCAATTACATATAACAAATATTTTATTTTTTAGAAACTTTACAATTCTTGGCCAATAGTTTTTTTATACAAACTCATGATTCGTCAAAATAGAAAATCTCTTTCAAATTTCTGGTAGATTTAAATCTCTAGTATTGAAAATCCTATCATAGTGACAATGCTTTTCAATAATAATCCAAGACTTGGGAGCTAAGGTAATATAGTTTTGGTAAAACCATTTTGTCCAGACTTTCATTTTCACGAAACTTTGAACTATTACTTTCATTTAACCCCACTATTCAAAACAAGAAAATAATCTGGAGAAAATAATTCTTTTCTCAATATTTTTGTTTCTTGATAAAACGTTTTTAGTTCATTCTAAACCAGAGTTTTAAATCATTTTAATACCAGTTTTGTGCCAATACTCGAACTGTTTGTTAGGTTCTTTCAACAATAAACTATATTCCAATTTCAACCAACACAAACTGATATAATAAAGTATGATAAATTTTCCATTTTTACCAATAAACTTCCATTAAATACTTTTGCTTTGATTGTTCTATTTAACACAAAGACCAAATGTACCAAATGTTTATGTGATGTGTTAGTTTCATTGTTTCAGAGAATAAACATGTTCGACAGCTTCTAAAAACCCATTTTTTATTAAAAGTATAATCAAACTCAAAATATATTACATTGTTTTTACAGCCATATTAAATACACTACAATATTCATACTTTTATCTAAAACATTTATACACCCTCTTCCCTTTACTAAAACATATTTCTATCCCTTTATCCTTAATAATAAGATAATTACCCTTTTCTTTTCCTTTTATTCTATATATCACATCGCGCTTACAACTATCTTTTATCCGTGTAAAATAGAACAAAATCCTTCATACATTTCTAAATTTATGACCAGAGTATCAATAGAATATTTTTATATTTAAATAGAACAAAACATCCAAGATTCTATCAATCTTGAAATTTGTCAACCAAACTGAAAATGTACTTAAAGGATACCGATAAAATATCAAGAGGGAGTTGCATAAACACTCATCTATCAATATCAAAACTCGTTTGTTTATCACTACTGGGATCATTATTTTATAGCTGTTTGAGCCATCCAATGGAAGAAAATACACGGTTTGGAAAAAGAATAATCGGAGGTCAATCTGTGACAGACGACAGCTATGGATTTATGGGTATTTTAAAAATCAATAAATTGAGTGATGGGTGGTTTTTATGCGGGGCCACACTAATAAACAACAGCACGTTGATAACCGCAGCTCATTGCGTTTCTACACCTAAATACAATATACCCACCAAACAACTAATTATTGGACTCGGCAGCCCAAATATAGCAAAGCAAATAGAAGTAAAACCACTAAAAGTAACTATTCATCCTCAATGGAGCTTCTCTACTCTAGAAAATGATATTGCCGTAATCAAAATACCCCCAATAAAAATCTCCAAAAAAATATGGCCAATAAATTTAGCCACATACGGAATAGCTCAAGATACAAATGTTGTTGCATTAGGATGGGGAAAACTGTCAAACAATGATGATAACTTGTCGGAAAATTTACAAAAAGTCGGTCTCGTAACTGGAAATCCAGAATTATGCTCAGCTCTAAAACCAAATAAAAAACGAAATAGCAAAAGCCTATTATGTACCATAAACTCGAAATCACTAAGAAAAGACACATGTTTAGGAGATTCTGGTGGTCCGTTAATAACAGACAATGGTAATTTAGGAAAACAATTTATTGGAATAACAAGTTTTGGCACTAACAGTACAGGGTTCGGAAACAATGAATGTGGCCTGAAAAGTGGATATGGATTCTATACCAAAGTATCATATTATTTTGATTTTATATACAACTCGCTTTAGGCCTAATACCCGCAAAGAACAAAACCAATTCAATTCAATTTTGCCTAGCCCAACCTTTCGAGAAATAACAATAATAATTTGTGATACCATTTTTCCATTCAAACTGACAACCAACTTTGAGTTATAGAAAACACATCTGTATATATGTTTTAGCCTCAATCAAAGAAAATAAAAAAAAACTATTCATTATTTCAGTTCAGGGAAACATCCGAAATGTTTTCTAGTTTTGAGTATAATTCATGTTACTAAAAAAAAGGTGTTGTAATAAATGTTGGTTGAAATGATATAAAGTAAATTGGATAAATTCTTGAAATTGAAAAGTAAAACCCAGTTTAAAAGATATCTACTCTTTGTAAAGGCTTTTACTCTATCTTTTACGGTTTCAAGAAAAGGTGTAAATAAAAAACTTGAAAAATATGAGAAAAAGTACTGTATCAAATATAAAACCAATCTCCAACCCAGTTCAAAATAATTTGAATTTTGAAATACGCCCAGTCTACCTCAATATTAAGAACAATTTAGAAATTTCATAAAACTACTTTTATGGGAATATCCACGGTATTATAAATAATTTACTACTTGTAAAATAACACTTGATCTAACTACGCATTTGATGAAGTATGAAGTATGAAGTCTATTGATAAAAGCTATTTCCAAAGCTTTTGAAAGATACCCTATTGACTTTTTCCTTTGTGTGATTCTCAAACTTTGCATCGAAATGTATGATTTCTATGTTTAACCACTTATTTAGAGTGAATTCTACTCAATACACTACTAAATATAAAAACGTGTATTTATCATAGTACATAAAGTCAAATTATAAACTAAATTACATATCAAATTGACAAGGAAAACTATTTCCTTTTTAAGATGGTGATTTATTACAATATTCACAAGTCGGATAATTTTTAAAAGATTTCTTCATCCAGCTTTGTTATGATGTTTGAATTCTAGAATAAATAATCAATTTATTTTAAAACTGTTTAGAAAAAAAAGTATATAAACTCCACTGAAAAAACATGACCCAAACCATATCAGAAAGATATAAAAGAACAAACAACATCGATTTTAAAAATGAATATTAGTTTAGGATTTTTTGCTATTTCACTAATTCCAACTGTTTAGGGGCAAAACAAAAAATATCTGGTGCTATTGCAAAGCTCCCAAACTTTGAAAAAGAAAAAGTATATTTGTTTATTGCAAAAAATGATGAGTTTGAAGCAAATGGATTTTACGAACCTAAAAAACACAAACAAGATTGCAAAGAAGGTTGTACCTATGAAATCATCTACGATAGCGAGAAACCACCAATACACTTCAACATGGAAAAAACAGAGTATAAATACGGCGGTTTGACATATAGTTTTGAATACCAGAACAAGTTTGTGAGAAATGGTTGTGACGATGTACAAAGCTGTGATATTTTTGTTTTACCATTTAATGGTGAAATTGATGTAGAAGGAGAAGAGGAAAATAAAAGAAAATAAATGTTTTATTCCTTCTTGTTGAATAATATTTTATTATTTCAGCTTGTTGATTAGTTTGACAGAATAAAGTATTGAGACCTGATAGATTTTGGATTCAATAAAACATCTAAAGGAAATCGAAACTTGTCCTAACTCTATTAGAAATATCTTTAAACTAATTAACAAAATAGATAACCTTTTCTTTCGTAAAATAAGATTGATAGAAGATTTCAAATATCTAAAAAGCAGATTCAAAAAAAATTTCAGTAAAAAGTCAATAATAATAGTTGTGTATGGTTGTGCTAAAGTCACTTGGTGCAAGTAAACATTAGATCTTTATCGAAAAAGTTTACACCAATTCTATAAGGAACTTTTAGAGATTATATTTTTTTCTTTATTTCTGATTTTAAAAAAAGTTCCTAGTTATGAAATATATCCTAACACCAAGGTTATTTCGTCATTTCTGTAAAATGTATCATGATTTTCTGCATTAATTGATTTTACCACCTGCAGGAAAGATTGTGGATCTGTTAAATAATTTTGATAAGAAGGATTTTCTATTTTAAAATGAATAAAAACGAGTTTTCTATGGAATATTTCCTTGTTGAACAGGTTGATCTTTCTGATGAAAAAAAAGATGGTGTATTCTCTGGAAGATGTGTAGAAGCATTATGTTTTATTTTTATTCAAGATTAATATATAAGATTGTGATGATACTGATTCACTAAAAACTAGTTTTTTTTTTTTTGAATATTCCAAGGGTATCATATTCCCAAGAAGAAAAATGGTTTTGAGAACTATTTCTGTTCATGCACTTGCGTTTATTGAGTCAAATTTTCAATAACATATCGAATATCAAAATTATTTATTCAGAAAAGAAGTATATAAACCCTGACGAAATAACACGGATCAAAAATCTAAAAGAAGGAAAAGAACAGACAACAAAAACTTTTAAAAATGAAGCTTTATTTAGGGTTTTTGGTTATTTTACTTTTCTCTACAGTTTATGGGGCAAAACACAAAATCTCTGGTGTCATTGTAAAGTATCCAACATTTAGAAATAATAAGGTGAGTTTGCTCATCGAGAAGGATAGTGAACTCGAAGCAATAGGATATTATGAACCAAAAAAAGTTGATCAAGCATGCGAAAACAATTGTCTTTATGAAATCAAATATGATGAAGAAAAAGAACCAGTATATTTTGACTTCAAAAAAGCTGTTTATTTGTATAAAGATTATACATACTATTTGAAATACCAGAACAAATATGTGAAAGCTGGTTGCACTGATGTATATACTTGCAATAATTTTGTTTTATCATTTAATCGCAAAATTAATGTAGAAGGCGAAGAGTAAAGCGAGTTCCAGTGAAGGAAATATTTCTTTTTGTTGAGATATATTTTATTCCTTCAGCTTTGTAAGTTTAATAAAGTAAGTAAAAGTAACGATAGTGATCAGACCAACACACATTTTTCCGGGACTTTGGTTTATAAAAAACTTTTTAGAAAGAGATAGGATTCTTTCTAGAGGAAAATATTCAAATTCGATATCAGGCAATAATAATATATCTTTCTGGAAAGTTTTTTGTTTACTCAAACTATTATATAAAGTTTTAATTAAAAAATATCACAACAAAAAGAATAAAAAGGTGTCATGTCAATTCAAAATGTATAAATTCTTTTCTTTTCTCGTTTTTTCATCTGAGAAAACAAACAAGGAAACTCAAAATATATTTTCAGACCCAAAAAAATTATGGACAAATGCAAATGTAGCCTCAGGAATGATCTGTGTGGATGTCTATACGATGATACTGGGTGTAATTGCTATTTGAAAGACTGATATCACTTTTCAACGAACATCCAAAGATTTAGTTTTTAATGTAGTAACATTCCTTGAATAAAGCTATGTGAAAAGTAGTGTTTCAGATGATCTCGATTACAAAAAAAATATTGAAGGTTTAAAAGAGGGACTTCAAACACTTTCTTGGTTGACTCCCCAAAACATTCAAAACTATTTTTGCTGATTTCAGTAGATAATCTATCAAGAATCTAAAACCTGCACAACTTTTACCTTTTTGACACTTTTTGATGACAAAAACGAAATTTTGCTAACAATCCACCTTAAAAGGTCTTTTCAATCCCTCTGAGGGTCACGTGTCATAGATTATACTTGTTGATAAAAGGAAACAAGATCATTATCAGCTAAAATGCTATTAGAAAAAGTTTACCTGAAATACAAGTTTGGATAGATCTTTATGAAACATTCCGGGCTGTTCCGAAGGTTTCCG
>MBFT01000519.1:32233-43543 GCA_003086725.1 Furculomyces boomerangus | reverse complement strand
AAGAAACCAAAGATGAATCTAAAGCAAATGAAATTGTTGAATCAAATACTAAGCCAGAAATCAAGGAAGAAAAAGATGAACAAAGGCATATTATAAAGAAGGAAGATGTTTTAGAGAAACAAAGCGAATCGACCGAAAGTGAATTAAAGGAAACAACAAATAAAGTCGTTTCCAATAATGAGGAAAGTGAATCAGAAGGATCGAGTTCTGATAGCGATGGATCATCAGATGAAGATGGTGTTGATATATGTGAGCGACAAGATTTACCAGAACATTTGAAAGAGAGAGCAAAGAAACTAGCTTTATTGAGACAGAAAATGGTAAGTTGTTATTTTGAAATAAAAAAGCAAATCTGAAATTTTTGTAGGGGGCGGGTGTAATGGAAAATAAGAAGGATGTTTACAAAGAGTTTGAGAAGAGTAAAAGAAATTTGAAGTTTGAGGAGAAAGCTGCAAAGAGGAAGAAAACGGCCCAAGAATTGCTTTTTAAACAGGTTTGTAAATACGAATTTTATATTTTAGTAACAATTGAGTTTAGGAGGTTGAGGAATCAGGGGAAAATTATGAGAGGATTAGGTCATGGGATTATAGTATTGAGGATGTGGAAAGATACAATGCCAAAGAAGATGCCAAAAAGGAAAACACTGTTGTTGGATTTGCAGATTGGAACGATGTAGCTCAAAGAAAATACAATAAACTCGTAAACGAATTAAAACCAGATATGGAATCTTACAACTACCAAAAAAATGTCACAAACATGATAAAAAACCTCAACCCCGATGTTGCCCCCACCGAAGAAGACGTCTCGTTACTGCTAGAATCCAATATCTCAAAACCAACCGAACATGCCATTGAAAAACTATCGAAATCCATTATTGATCAGTACGTGAATCTTGAAACACCAATTTTTCATTTTTTTAAACTTTTTTCTTTCTGTTTTTATAGACAAGCGAAAAGAAAGAACCTTGTTAAGGTTCCAAAGGATAGAGATGAAGATGTCACTTTCATTAATGACAGAAACGCCCATTTCAATAGAAAGATCAGCAGGGCATTTGATAAATATACTAAAGATATCCGTGACAGTTTTGAGAGAGGAACAGCATTATAAAAACACCACGTTTACAAGTCAAACATTTGTTTAATAAATTTCTCAAATTTAAATATTTTGATAGTACATAAAAAAAACATTAATGGTTCCTTACAAGAATAAATCGAGTTGTTATAAAAGTAATATTTTAATCTTGTAATTGCGAAATGTGTTGTGCAAGAATCATTAATATTCCTTGTTGATATTTCATTACTTGTTTGAGTAGTTCATCATAATTTGCATTTATATCTCCAATGTTGTTTGCAATTCTGGCTTTAATTTCATTCGATTGATTTTTGAATTCTCTTGCACTGTTTTTAAGTGTATCAACACTTTTTTGGATTTCCATTAGACGGTTTTCATTCATCAATTTCGTTTTCCTCAGTTCACCTATTTTCTTATTTAGGGATTGTCCTTTTTCTTCCTTTCTCTTCCGCAACAAATCTCCAGTTTCATTAAAGTTGTTTACTTGAATAGATAAATGTTCCTTTTGTATTTCTCCATCTTTTATATCTCGTTGTAAACTTGCTACTGCTTCGTTCAATTCGGCCACTTTTTTCTCATAACTTTTATTCTTATCGATATTTTCTATACATTCATTAACTTGATCAATTCTTTTTCCAAGTTCGACAACCAATTCGTTGAACATTTCAATTCTTGAACCCCGTTTAGCATTGTAGTTTTCTGTATCTAAGATTTCTTGATTTATACGGATAATTGAACGTTCAAGTTCATCGATTTCCATTTGTACTTTTTCAGGACTATGAACAATTCTTGCTTTTAAATAATTGAGCTCACTTGTTTTGTCAGAAACGGATTTTCTCATTTTTTCTACTTTTTCTTCCAAACTATTTTTTTTCTTACTAAGATTGCTAAGTTTTGTCGATGCGTTTTCACATTTATCTTTTATTTCCATTAGTAGTGCTTTCATCTTACTATTCTCTTGGATTCCTTCTTGAACAGCACTCTCTTCATCCTTTCTCTTTTGTTTAATTTTGTTGATTTGTTCCTCAATCTCTGCAATTTCTTTTATCAATTCTTGGTTCCTTTGCAAAAGTTTTTCCTACAAAAATCAAAGTTTAGATGATAAAAATCAATAAAAAATGATACTTTTGTTATTTCAAGAATAAATAAAAGTTTTTTTAAACAACTTACATCTTTGGCCATATATTTCTCAATGATTGGCATTCTTTCGTCTCTAAACATTGCAAAATTACATGCCTCGCCAAGAAATCTCCTTGTGCGTTGTGGATCTGGTCTAACAATGTCTGCCAAAGTAAAATCATCAACACCAATCTCCATAAGCAAAGTCCGCCTGTAAAGTATCGAAAGATTAAATTTAGAATTTGATTTTTTAAAAACGATACTTACACTTGTTTATAAAAACTCATGAATAGAACATCTTCGCCATGTGACTGAGGATAATCAGTAAGTTCGATTATTTGCTCTTCAAAATTTTCCCTAATATTTTCCTGTGTTACGCCTTTGAGTATTTCTATAAAAGCTTCAAACCACACTTTTATACTCTGTGTTGTTGGTCTGATTAGGTTTTCTTCTGTTATTGGAATTCCCATCTGCCTCATTGATGTCATAATGTCCTTATTGCTTAGCAATCCATCATTGTTATCCTGATACATTTTCCAAATTCCGAAAATATAGCAAATCAAAAACTTTTAATGATGGAAAAAAACTACAATTGAATACAAAAGATTTTGGAAGCTATTAGAAAAAAATGTTTTTTATGATATTGAAAACAGATTATTATTGGATACTTTTATTTACAAATCTGTTTTTAAATAATCAAACCAAAACATTACATTTAATTTGAAATTTTCAATCATTCACAAAATAATCATTTACTATTAAAATCTTTTTAAATCACAATATCTCTATCTGGATTCCAAAATGTCATCATTTAAACCAGAAATGGCTTTGGACTGGGTTTCTGACGCAAACGAAACCACAATTATTAGATTAGGTTGGTATATAAATTTTATTTTGAATTATTTTCAAAGGAAAAAGTTTTTGATTAATCTTTTTATTGATATTTTAGTTAGTGGTGAGGATACAACTACAATTGAGAAATTTATTAATGTTGATCAGGGTGCATCTTTGGACAATAATGAAGATACAGATGTTGACATTATAGAATTTCATCCTGCATTCACATATCCAATATTTGGCGAGCTTGAAAAAATATTTGGGTATAAGAAATTAAAAATCCAGGAAAGTAATTTATAGTTTTTGTAGAAAGAAAATACTAATCAAAAACCAAACTTTTAGATAAACTGTGCTTCTGGATCATTACAAACTTTTCTGGATATAACCTACAGTAAAAAAATCGATGATTTGGAAACAACCTCTATAGTTTCTCTTAAGGCAGACAAAGTAGAGGAGCCTATGAGATCAGTCTTATCAGAAGGTTTTTATCCATCTATACCAAAATTTATATGTGGATATCAATTTTGTTGAACTAAATCATTCAATAATTGATTTTAGAGCTAATCGAAAATCCAAGCAGTTTTTCAATGCAGGTTGCCAAAGACACCAGGAATTTTAAACCACATGGGAAGAAAATTCACGAATACAAACTTCCTCAGGAACAGGAAGCAGAAGATGCTACTTTTGAGATTTATGAGGTATTTTTTATAAAATTTGTATAGAAAATGTACTGATTTCTATTTCCAAATAGAATGATTTCACAGATGAATCTTTCAGAAAGTTTCATAAAAGGATGCAAACATTTGTTTTGTTTTACATTGAAGGCGGACAATTCATTGATGATACAGATGAGAAATGGACTGTTTACACATTGTAAGTTTCATTATTAACATTATATTCAAGAAAATGATGATGTCTGGGAAATCATCAAACTCTTTATTCACATTGTTTTTTATTTTTTTTAGGTATAAAAAATTGAACTTTGGGGGTGCACATATTTACTCTCTTGTTGGATTCTGCACAATGTACAATTATTATCACTGGCCTGATAAAAAGAGAGCTAGAATCAGGTTAGACTATAAAATATTATACAGATTTACAAATAATTATACTTTATTGATACCTAAAAAACAGCGAAACTAAAATCTCATAAACAAACTCGATATTTATTTAGTCAATTTTTGATACTACCTCCATATCAGCAACATGGACATGGTTCGAAGCTGTACTTTTATATTCATAATAGTGTCATTGCAAATCCAGATATAGTAGATCTTACAGGTATGCTTTTTATTATTTTTATATTGGTTTTTTGATCCGACTTTCAGAATTACAACCATTTAAATATTATTGAAAATATAATAGTTGAAGATCCAAACGAATCTTTTGATGATATGAGAGACAAGAATGATATAAAACTACTGATTAGTACTGGTGATGCTGAAAAGATTGATAGGCCGTTGTCATATCAAGAAACCATGAAGATTTTGTCAAAGTACAAGTTTAGTAAAAGACAAAGAACTCGAGTAGCAGAGCTTTGTTTATTGCGAAATTTAAACAAATCCAAATCTGACTCAGAAAAGGTGAAAGAATACAGAATATGGATGAAGAAGAGAATATACAGACAGAATTATGATGCACTTGTCAGTATGGAACCAGAAGAAAGAAAAATAAAATTGGCGGAAACTTATGAGAATGTATACCAAGATTACATCCGAATCTTGAGTCTCGTATAACAACATATAAACAACCATAATTTTATTTCATTAGTATATAACATTTTAAAATACCATGAAAAAAGTGTAATTTGAATATGGTAACGGTTTAGCCAAATTTTAAATGACTAGAAAAACAAAACTTGGTGTAAAAATGTTCATACAAAGGATTTTTGTAAAATAAGAGTTATACATCGAGCTAATTGACTTTTGGAGCGTCTGGGTCATTAGAGTATTCATTGATTAGGTCAAGCATCCTTTCATTTTTGTAAATGTTGTTAGAGTCAAAAGATTCGGGTTTGTTTTGTGATGAAAAAATGGATTCACCAAGAGCAGGAGTTTGGGCTTTGAATGAACCAGTGTTTTGAGCCTGCAGAGCCTTATTAACAAGATCGATTTGACGGTTTACTTGTTCCCAAATAGTTCCTGAGGTTATGTATTGATACTCGCCTTCTTGGTTTGCTCTAAATAAAGATAAAAGAACAAAAATGATTTTTGTGGATGGAGAAAAGAAGGAAGTAGACTATATAAGAAATATGATAACTTACTCGTTTTCAATCATTTTTTGGTCTTTATCTTCATTATACTTGTCATAAAATTGGTTTAATTCTTCTTCAGACCTTTGGAGATTCTCTTCGTGTTTTTCTTTTGAAATAGAGTCTCTAAGTGAAATCATATTTTTGGATTTCTCTCTCCATTTGCTAGAAATTCAAAAACAAAAATTGATTAATTGATACAGTAAACAGATTTCAAGGAAAATTGATATGCTTACTTTAAGAATTCCGAGTTTTGTTGTTTTTCATATGTTTCTGGGAGATATTTAATCTTTTCTGCGTTTTGGGAAGGGCTAGAGAGATTCTAAATATTGGGATGTAGGATAAGAATGTGGGATTTGTATGAATTAAATGAGATGACAATTACCTTGAAGCTTTCAGTTAGATTCTGGGTCTGGAAAGGGCTGGAAGGGGATAGTACACTTGAATCAAGCATGCTAACATCGCCAAGGCCAGTGTTTGATTGAGCCTGTTCAAAGTCACCAAAATTGGAGTCATCTGCAACTTGTGGAGATTGGAACATTGTGGCGTCTTCGCCGAGAAGTTCTCTTTCGAGATTTAGAATGTGTTGTTCATGCTCGTCGGCCATAGCTTAAGAAATGTAAAAAGTAATTGATTTCGAGTTTTCTTGAAAGTGAAGCAAAGGGAAAATGATGTTTTTTCTTTTGGCAAGATAGTCCAATTGGTTTGAGTGTCGTAATTCAACAAGAATTTCTTGTTATTTTCTATTTCTGAGAACCAATAAGAAAAAAAATCATTCCTCCAAAAAATCAATTAAATTGACCAAATAATCTACAAAAGACTGGTTACCTCTTACATCCACAAACTCTTTGAAACTATTTTTCTGAAAAAAAGGTCTTTTCTTATTATTTCTCCTGTTTCTGTATTGCTAATAAAATCTAGCATCCCTTTTTTGTACAATTTACTCACATCCCTTCCTTAAATACTCTTAAATGAATACTATATTCAAACGCGTTCAACCTTCTACTGTTCAAAATGAAGGAACTGTAAACATGAACTCTACCTGGATCAATCTCAGAGGTAACTTTTTCTATAAAACTAAACTTTCCAATCACTTTCTAATTCTACCATTACCAATTTTCCCCATCCCCCCTTTTATATCTTTTGTTGCTTTTCTTAGGATCTTGGATGACCAATATTTTTATCATCGTGTCTTTCAGAGTGCTTTTTGGTATCATTCCATGGATTTCAACTCGCACAGCCTGGACTCTAACCAATCTTGGTTACTGCCTGGTAATCTTTACACCATTATAAATCTTGCCTACTTTCCCCCCACCATACCAAAACATATACTAACATTATATATATTCACAATTTTTAGTTTCAGTACATTATGTTCCATGGAATTGTTGGAACTCCTTTTGAAGTAAACCAAGGCGAATTCGATGAGTTAACAATGTGGGAACAACTTGATTCTGGAACTCAGTTCACACCCTCAAAAAAGTTTTTGTTTGCTGCTCCAATTGTCCTGTAAGATCTACTTTTACCCTGACCTGTTTAAACTACAACCATCTATGCATATATTTTTCTATCAAATCTAATCTAAGACATCATATTCAAATCTCAACTCTTTATTTTCTTTAGGTTTCTTGTGAGCACTCACTACTGCAACTATGACATTTATTCATTCTCTATCAGTCTTGTTGCAGTTCTGATCGTACTGATTGCAAAATTACCTGCACTTCATCGTGTCCGTTTCTTTGGTATCAATGTTGTACATAATGACTAACACTCTCCCAAAGAAAAGCGGTTTTTGACACTGATCGCACTTGTCATCTTTTTACTCTTTGGTGATAATACATTTAATTTTAAACAGTCCTAAAATAAAATTCAGCCAAATTCCAAATACTTGGCTTTTTTTTCTGGTTGGCTCAAATATTGAAACGAATCCTACAAAATTAATATCCCCTCTTTTAACTTTTCTTAATGGTTTTTAAATCCAATACAAAAACCTTTTCCATATAAACATATAGATCTTCCTCATTCCCAATTTCATTTGAATTCCATAACTAACACATAATATCCAAAATGGAAGGCCGGAAAAGAAGAGTTTTTGGAGGCAATCCAAGCATTTCAATTAAGGATACCAAACTAAATGAAAATCAAGATATAGAGCAACATGAAGATTCAAGCACAGAACAGAATCCCATAATCCCCAATAGCCCTGAAACAAGTATGCCTTTTGTTGAAAACATGGAAATTCTGCCCCGATCTAAATTCAGTGAATTGCAAATTACTGCTTTTCAAACACAACAACAACAATGTCCAATATGTACATCATTTATAGGAACTAATCAAGAAATAAACATTCATCTGGACAGATTTCACTTTGGAAAACCATCCAATATAAAGTAAGTCATTCTAGTTATTCTTTCAAGCTTTTTTTTCTATTCCAAATGACAAGCTTGTATAATTTTTACTTGAATTTTCTATTCGTATACTCATTGTGTTACATTTTGAATACAAAAACACCTAAAACTTGATATATCTTAGGCAACAGAATCAACTGTATAATGATAATGATGGTTTAAATGAAATGAAAGGTGCCATTTTTGGATTTCTAAAGACTGCTGGCCAAAAAGTAAAGGGGTTGGGAGACACTATCACTAATGGAAAGTTCTCTTCTGAGCTTGAAAGGCTTGACATGCTATATTCGGATAACGAAAGCACATCCAAACAAACACCAACTGGGATGCACTCCCGAGCACAATCTAGTAATTACCCTAACCAAGAACACTTCGAAACATCAAACATAGAACAACCAGTTCAAATACCGAAAATATGTGAGTATGATGGTTGTGTAAATAATGTAGAAACAGATAAAAACAAATTCAAATGCCCAAAGTAAGCAATTTAAAAATAAAAATATCTCGTTTTATTAATATCATATACAGAAATCGTTTATAAATATAATTTATTTCTGGATAGCTGTTATAAGATTTACTGTAAGGAACATGGCTTTAATGAAAAAGCACGACATATGCACCAAAAAAACACCGGAACTCGTGCCAACACTCCAATTTGTCTGAGCTGTTCTGGAATTTCCTTAGATAATAGATTTGGTATTGGTGGACCCTCGAAATCTCATTTTCATCTGTTTGAAAGTAAAAGATCAAAAATGGTCAAGAAATCGTTACTGGAAGCAAATAGAATACAAAAGAGACTAGAGAAGGTACGTTATTCACATCATTTTATATTGATTATCCCATTCTTTATCTCGTAATGGCAATATGTTATTCTTTCACTTTTATATTCTGCTTTTGTGTATGATACATTTCTAGCTAGTTTCAAATGAAATTATACACACATACACTGTATATAAATTATAAATTGTCTATTTTTTAGCTTTCCGTGGGATACGCAAATATACTATCTCAAAATCAGTCATTTTTTAATACATTTGACACTTTTGGGAAGAGATTTGCTGGAGTTAGCGGTTCTACTTCAACAAGCCCCTTAATGAAACTAGAAAGGAGTGTAGTAACTTGGGAAAAAGACAAAGATGCAGATGCCTGTTATTTGTGCCAGTAAGAAATTCTTTTTGAAATATAAATTACATTCACACATTTCCAAATTGATCATATCAATTACAAGTATTTTTTATACCTGAACCATAGTAATATTGTCTTTGATAATCATTTTTAAATTAGGCATCCATTTAACTCTTTTTCAAATCGAAGGCATCATTGTCGTTTATGTGGGAGGTTGGTTTGTGGGAAAAAAACGTGTTCATCTATACTTGATATTCCTTTGAGGTTTGAAGACGGCAGCCAACCAAAATATAAGAAATTTTTTGGAACAAGAGCGTGTTTTACATGTACTAGATCGCTAAGCCTGTAAGTCTACTATTCTCTAAATATTCTGATTGAAATAAAAAATTTTTCTTTCTTTTTAATTTATAATATATCTCTATTTTATAGAATTCAAGAAAGACAAATTCCAGTTGAAAAAATTCCTATCTATGGGCTATATAATGCTCTTACAAGCATAAATGATCATATAGAAACTGTTGTAAATAACTTGCAGCGTCTTGTAGATCAACTAGGGTAAGTAGAGTATTTTTCTTATATATAATATGCTATTTCAATTAATTATAGATCAAAGATTATCCCTACTTGTTTGTTTTTATACTGATATTAATCTTTTTGTAGAAATTCTGTGAACATCCAAGTAAAATCCAGGCTATTGAACCAGTCAAATTTGAATAGAAAAGAACTGCAAAAATTATTAAGTAGTTATGATGGCATAAGGTAACAATTGAGGGATATTTTCTTATTGAATAAGTTTTAAATAGGGTGAGTAAATGCTTAATTTTTCTGTTTGTTTTTTTTAGCAAGCGGATAGCTGGCCTTTCTTCAACATCTGAAACAGATGTTAGGTTATATAAATCTATTCGTCAATCGGTAATGCAAGACCTTCAACTTAAAACAATAAAGTTATCATCTATTTCACAAATTCTTCTAAACCAGAATAATATAATTCTGGGAAACACGAACAAAGTACAAAAAAACATAAAACTTTCTACCTTAAAAGGCGACAGCAGTAGTGATACCACAGATATTAGCCTACCAATTCCAGAAATAAAAGCACTGGATGGTGCCATTCTGGAAAACGCAACTAATTCAGATACAGGAATAGAAACTACTGAATTTCAGTCAAATCTTCCAGAAAGAAACTCAAAATTCATAGAAAGCAATATCAGTTCAAGCCAAACCGTTGGTAATATTGATGAATTAGATGAAATTGATCGTGAAACACTTGTTGAGAAAATTGAGATTTTGAGGGAGCAACGGATTTTGGTTCAAGGATATATAAAAGCAGCTTCACAAAAGCGTGAATGGTCGACGGCAAGTTCGCTAAATACAAGTTTAAGTGAGCTGGATAATGAGATTTCATCCTTGGAAAGATATTTATAACAATTTTTACAAATATCATTAATGAATGCCAACTTTTTATTTAGACATTGATAAAAAATGAATTTCAACATGTGTATTAATAAAAATAATAGATCAAGTTTCTCCTTTTTGAACTTTGATCGAGATAATTATAGAAGCTGGATCAACCAAAACTAGAGAAAGCAAAAGATAGCTTAAGACTTTTTCTTTTCGCTAACGTCAACTTCAATTTCAGAAACATGTACGTGAGTGGCAGGGATACTTCCTCCAGCAATGAAATAGATGCGCTCAGCTCCCTAATTTTAAAAAGTTTATATTTATTAATACGAGTTCACACTTTTCCAAAAATTTTTGGCTCTTTGTTAAAAGTTTATAAAAAGTTTGATGTTAGAGTGTAATTAACGGAAAGCGAAACTGATAATCCGACTTTATGAGTTAAAAAAATATGGAAAGTAAAGATGGCTTACTCTAGTCTTGGGATGCATCAAATAGATGATGAAGAAAAGCTTTAAAACGTAGTAGTAAGGGATCCAATAAAGAATAAATCCACTGAAATATTCTGCTAGATTAAGAGAACCGTAAATCACCCTATTAAAAATAAATTAAAATGAGGCTTAGTTAATCTAGTTTAGATTGAAAGAAACAAATTTTTACCAGTAAGTTAGCCATTGAGTATCATCTTCTTTTGTTGTACTCTCGATTGCATTGATGGATGCAATAGCAGAGTATCCAAAACCGATAACATTAACAATAAATCTTGCACCAATGTTGAAGAAGACCAGGATTGATAAGATTGAGGCGATTGCCAAGCCAATGTAAGCCTTTGGAACTTTGGTTTTATCCTGTAAAAGACAAAATATTTGGTATTGTGAGAGGATTTTGTCAGCTTGGATGCAGTAATCTTTGTGTAGTTTTTTGAATTGATCCATTGTAGAAAAAGTTTATTGAGAATAAATAAAACAAATTTGGGCAACTGATGTTTTTATATGAAAAAACTGAAAAATGATTTTATTGTATTCTTCATTTTTTTCAAAGAATTGGCCAATAACTTGCCTAATAGAAACAAGTAAAGTGGATATTATTTTTAGCCAGTCACAA
>MBFT01000519.1:11097-29893 GCA_003086725.1 Furculomyces boomerangus | reverse complement strand
GGCCCTGCCAAGGGTGGAATTGTAAATCCATTTTTATTATTACAAGAAGAAGATTCTGATTTGAAATCTCCAAGTGAATCCAAAAAGAAATCTAAAGCAAAAAAGTCCAAAGAAATTCGCAATCAAGTAGAAGATGTTCTAAACGATGAATCCAAAGATATAATTGAAAAAGAGGTAAAAATTTAGAGACTATAAAAAAGCATTAATAAAATGAAACCTTTCAATTTGAATTTAGAAAGAATATGTTGAAGAAGAAAAGAAGCCTGTTGAGGTGGAAACCAAACAGTCAAAGGCTAACAAAAAAAAGAAAGGTAAAAAAGGTAAAGGCAAAGTTACTCAGAAAGTTGATGGAATGAGCTTGGAGGATTTGGAAAAACACATTGAAGAAATAAACCAGGCAGAAATTGGTGACATGAGCAATAACAATACTATCTTGACAAATGTTAAAACAAAGATAACCAAAATTCTGTTGGGAGTTGATGTAAAACATATGAATGCTCAAGAAGAAATTAAAAAACTTTTAGGTGATGAATTCAACAAACTTGGAAAAGAAAGCAAACAAAGTAGAATGTACCGATTACATCCAGGTTTGGAAAGAAGAAGGTACATATTTGCTAAGCCAGGGTTTACCTGGCCTCCGATGAACAAAGACAATGGTTTGTATGTTGAACCTATAGATCTATCCTCAGATGAGTACCAAGATATTAGAAAAAGAGCATTGGAAAGCAACGATGATGGAACTTGGTTTACTACAAAATATAGTAAACGTTACAGAGAAACACAAATAGAGTTTTTTGTCTGTTTGAACACTCATGATCCATATACAATAGCGAGTATTATGCAACAACATCCTTATCATGTCGATACGCTTTTGCAACACGCTTTAACGCTTGAACAAAGTGGTGGAGGCGTTGAAGAAGTCGGTGAATATATTGGTAAGTGGTATTGAACCAACTAGAAAAATATCATAACACTCAATTTCAAATTAAGTATTACATTGTTTTTGTAAAAAGCTTACTTTGAAAAGCATTTAGTTTCTTTTCTTTCTATTTTTAACCCGATACAAAACTATTATAACAATTTTATTTTTCGAATTTATAGAAAGAGCACTTTTTGCTTTGGAAACATCCTTTTGTCCTGGATTTAATTTTTCCTCTGGGATGTGTAGATTGGATTACAGAAGGGCAGAAAACAGGTCACTGTTCATATCATTGTTAAGACAGATCAACTTATTAGCAAAAAAAGGTAGTTATAAACTTTTTACTTGTTTTAATTGATTTTCGGATAAAATTTTTTACTTGAATACTCAAAAACTCATCAATATGATATTCTTGAATTTTAGGTTGCTGGAGGACAGCATTTGAACTAAACAAGGCTTTAGTGAGTTTAGACCCTTTGAATGATCCACTTTCTGGAATTCTATCACTGGACTATTTTGCTGTCAAGGCCAAAAAATTTAGTTACATTAAACAATTTGTTGATGAATGGCCATGGGGATCTACGATGTTACCTAATTGGTTGTATTCTTTAGCGATGGCAGAGTTTACTGTTGAACTGGGACAATATAACCCTGAAAACAAAAAAAGAGTAGGATACGGAATAGACATTGAAATGCATGGAAAAAGCTTGGAGCTTCTAGTAAAAGCTATTCTAGCATTTCCATCAGTAGTTCCAAGACTGTTTTCCAGGGCGAGTGTTGCTATACCAAATCATATTTCTGCATCTATATTCTTTAAGCCTATAACAAATATCAATGAAAATTCGTACACGTACATGGAGCTGCTAGCATTGCTGTTTGTAGAAAGGAGTCATTCACTGTATCGTTCTCGTGAGGCAGCTCAGTGGCTGAAAGCTGGTGCTGATGCTGCACTTTTGAGGTATGAAGAAGCTAAAGAAAAAGCTGGTGTTGCTGATCCAGAGCATACTTTTATGTTTGAAACGAGTGATAGTGATTTAAAAAAGGGATTTGAACTAAGCGAGAAATTCTGTACTTACTTTGTTCCATATAATGTTTCGCGACACATTATTGCATCTGACTTTACAGAAATTATGGCGAAACTTCCACAAGAAATGACATCAAAACATACTTATGCATTTGATCCACTTCCTCCAACTGATAGCATTAATCCTGTTACAGATTTTTTGGAAAGTGAAGAAATAAACATTCCTTCAGCCAATCGATCTACAAATCCTGAAGACTTAATATCACAGTTGGAAAATATTGATGCTGGAGATGGTTTGATGGGAAGAATCATACGTAGAATCATTCCTTGGGTGAGAAGAAATGCAAACGGTATGGATTTAGACCAACTACAAGCCCACCTAGAACAAGACTATACATCCGCCTCTGATGAGTATGATCATGAAGAAGATCCTGTAGATGATTTTGAGGATTTCGATACTACGGAAGTAATTGACCAACAACAAGTTGGAAATGAAACTAATACGAATGATACACAGCACGAAAATTCAGAAAATCCGGGAGGTCAAGGGTTCTTTGGCGTTTTAAGACAAACTCTGAATCCTATCAGAGAAGCTGCTCAAAGAGCGTTTACACCAGAAACATTTGTAGAAACGGAAGTTATCCCTGGAACAAGTAGTGGTTTTGGAAATTGGAACAGACAAGAAGAGAAC
The DNA here is from genome assembly GCA_003086725.1 of Furculomyces boomerangus. Lineage (NCBI taxonomy): Eukaryota > Fungi > Kickxellomycota > Harpellomycetes > Harpellales > Harpellaceae > Furculomyces > Furculomyces boomerangus. The sequence continues at coordinate 27,259 of MBFT01000519.1, read as the reverse complement.
TCTGAGCAAACAGAGGAAGAATCTACACAAAGGGGTTTTGAGTCTCGAGCAAATGCTAGGGTGGAATCAGAGAGTGAAGATGATGTATTTGAAAACGCATTGGAAAATTAAATTTCAAAAAAAATGGTTTCGTAAAAGAGACATTGCTATTTATTATTTTACACAACATAAATCAAATTGGATGAGAAATACACTGAGCTTTGAAATAGTATAACTTTTTATACAACTGATACAAATACCTCGGGATCAATTTTTTTGTCTTTCATACTTTCTTTTTTTAACTTTTCTCATAAAACAACAAATTGGAACTAACAGTTTCCTTTTACTCAAGATTATCCATACTTTCTAGTAAAAAGTTGCAAGGAAAAAGCAAAAAAATATTTCCATACTTTTTCATTTTGTTGTTATACCAACAATTCATTGGCTTTTTGACCCAATTTTCCAAATTTTCTTAATAAACCATTGGTTTATTGATTATTTCTTTTTCAATAAAATCATTTAATTTTTGATACTATTTGGACCAGCCAATCACTATATTTAATGAAATCCTAAATAGATTGCAATTTTATTAGAAACCGATTATCTTTTTCTTGCAATCAAAAATGTTTTCTATATTCAAATCAGTCTTAAATCCCAAACCACTTGTATCCAAAATAACTAGAGTTCCAACGAGCCTGACAGGATCGGATTTACCGGCTACAATTTCAGATGTTAGAGGAATGAAAGTTCGATCATCGGTGAAGAAAATGTGCAATGGATGTTACTTTGCCCGTAGACGAGGAAGACTGTTTGTTCTGTGTAAAACCGATCCAAAACATAAGCAAAGACAAGGATAGCTTTTGAATCAGTTCTTGTAGTTTTTCTTGACAAAGATCCTTACAAAATCTGGATCCCAAAGCCCAACTATTTTTCCAAATACTAATCTTTTAGATTTACTCTAATAAATCATTTTGAACATAATTACAATTTTTCAAATTAATCTTTTTATTCTTAGCAGAATATAGAACATTGTGTTTTTATTTAAAAAAAAAAGGTATGTGAAGAACAACTTTCTTAATCCTTAACTCTTTTTGGCATCCCAGACTCGTTTAATAAACTCACGGATGGTGGTGCTGAACGCGGTCCTTCACCAACACATGTATGTATTATTCTGCGTACGGAACCTGGATCGAATCTTGGAACAATACCTTTGTATGCTTTTTCAACATTGATACCATCGTCGCTTTCAGATTGCAAGACACCAAATGGGTCTGGGAAGTATGTGCTGGCTGGTTGTGTTGTGGCTGGAGGGAAAAAGTGCATAAAAATACGAACAAGCTCCCTAATATGTTGTTTTTCAGCATATATCACAGCGTTAGGTCCTGCATCAAATGTATAGGCGGCACGTATTCCAAGTGGTTTTCCAGTGGTAGAATCTTTCTGCTCGTTGAATGCGTGGACAAGGTGTACAATCCCTCTTGAAATATCATTCATGTAAAAGATTGGGGGGTAAGTATCTAGACAAACTGAATGGAATTGATTAGAGTCTTTCATAGTTAAAATAGCAAAGCTGTTGAAGTCACGGTTTTTGATCGCCTCTTCCATTTTTTTCATGCGTTCAGGAACAACTTTTTCAATACGCATAGGAAACAATTCGGAGGTTTTGACAGTTGTTGACATTCCCGAAGTTGAAGAAGTTCCCTTTTTAGCATCAGAAACAACAAGGATCAAAGCATGCAAATCAGGCCAATGTGACTCTGGTGCCACACACTCAGCATAAGAATCTTCTCCATTAGGATCTACTCCAGCTCTCCATGCTACAAAGCCTCCAAACATACTACGACAAGCCGAACCGCTTCCAATACGAGCAATCTTTGAAAGTTCTGTTTGGTTTAACGGGAGTTCGTACAGGTTAGCTAATGCCTGAACAAGGGCGGCGTATCCGCTAGCGGAAGAAGCAAGTCCTGCAGCTGTGGGAAAGTTATTTTCAGATGCAATATGGATCTTCCACTTGCTTAGAGGTTTCTCGCTGGTGTTTTCTTCTTGATCTTCTAGTGCATTTTCAAGTTGTTTGCGAAGTTCACGGGCCTTATTTATACAGTTTGTAAGTCTTGTCGAGGCTGATATTTTCTCCTCAACTCCATTAAGCCACAATCTATCAGTGTTGAACTTTGGTGAGGCACGAATTGTGGTTTTGGTGTTCAGATGATCTTGAGAAAGAGTACATGAAAGAGATGAATTTGTTGGAAGAATAAGTTCCGAGTTTCTCTTTCCCCAGTATTTGATGACAGCGATGTTTACTGGCGAAGTTACGCTCGATTCGTATTCTGTTATATTTGAATGTTTTATCTGAATCCTTTTACTGATATCCATCTTGTTAAATCTTTTGAATGTGATTATTTTCTAAAAAGAAATGGGTAATGATTGGGAAAACAAAAAAGATCCTCTTTTGAATCTAAAACAAAAAAACAATCAGAAAATTTTGCCAATTGGATGAAAATCATCCCAGATCAAGAGGAGTTTCCATTGATACAACACAGATAAACTAAATTGTTGTTTTATGAAGTATATTTGCGAAAAAAACCGCTGTCTTAGGCAGCTTAGTAATATAAAATGCTATAAATTAGTATGTAAAAATATTGAAACAGAAAAATCAAAGGGAAACCAAAACAAAAACCAGTTTCCTCAGCTCAATTTACACTGCCAAAGTTCTACTCTAGAAAATGATCATCAGCCAATTCGCAGCACCAGTGTTATTCCTGAAGTTCAGGGAAGAACTGAAGAACAGAGCTACGATCCAGCATAGTTTTTACTGTGTTCGTATCCCTTTTGTCTTCTGGCAAGAACTGAGTGACGTCAAACTTTTTTCCATTTTCCTCGTAGCTTAATGCCGAAATTACAAATTCAACACCATTAAACTCAGACATAGCAGTCAAATATGCACATGCAACTTTGAATGTTGGTGGTGAAAGTGAGTTGTTTTGCTGTATGAACTCACCCATACAGTCAACAAGTCGCAGTGGTTTTATATCAGTTGCTGCCAAAAGAGTAGCAAAATGTTTTGGTGCAAATGGAGCATCCGTAGAAATATCCGCAAGACTGTTTCCAACTGCAGAGAATCCTGAAATAATTTGTGATTCTGATAAAATTGATAAAGAGCAAGTGTGTTTGAGAACCTCGGATATACTAACGACCTCAGTAGCCTTGTGATCAAGCATATATTCTACGAGTTCAGACAAAAAGCTTCCATAGTTAGCCTCACCCAACTCGCGCAAACATTCAACAAATTCATTTTTGTCTAAGATTCCTAGATACTCGTCAACAATTCCACGAGTCTTTCTGTGAATAATTGCCTTAGGCATAACATCTGTGCTTGTATTTGAAACAGGTTTTGATTGTGGTTCGGATTCGGTTGTTGCTTTATCACTCTCTTGGATCTGAGAAGAGATAATTTCTACACTTGGTGACAAAGGTACATGGATATCATCATCGTCAGAAAGAAGTGCATTGAAAATGTTTGCAGAGGTAATCTTTTCTTGTTTTTGTTTACCCCCAGCAGGCATAGTTGTCTTGCGTGTAGTACCTCCAGAATTTGCAGAGTTTATAGAAAGCCCCATTTGATTTCTGCCAGATCTCATATCATCTTTACGACCGCGAGAATCATTGTTTGTGTTCTTCCAACCACGTGATCCTTGTCCCAAGTTCCCAAATGGATTTCCACCTGGTCCTAAGGATCCAGATGTATGAGCCTTCGAACGTGATAGATCTCCAAAGTTAGATAAATCTCCAGCGTTTCTATTAGGTTCACGTTCATTGCGCATATTTTGACGGCCGCCATAAGAGGAACGATCACCAGAACGAGGACCTCCTCTACCACCTCCACTTTGATTTACATTGGGTCCACGACCAGAACTGGACATTCCACGACGAAGCAAAAGAGATTGGGCAATTTTCTGTTTTTCAGCTTCTGCGTGAATTGCGGCAATAGTTTTAGGTCCGGTTTCTTTTGCTCTAGAAACCCATTTGTTCAATCTGAGATCAATCACATCCATGAGCATAAATCTGATTCTAGAATTGACTTTCTTTGAGTTAGTAAGGGCTTTTAGTTTTTCACAGACATTATTGAGGAATTCTACTCCAGGGCCATTATCAATTCGAGCACCAACTGTGGTTAAAAGTTTTGACAGTGATTCAAGTGTTTCTTCCTCATTATCTCCCTCAAGCAGGTTAGTAATACACATTCTGAGTAATCTCTCGGAAATGATATTCAGCAAAAACAATTCACCAACAAACTTAACAAGACCCAATCCACGGCGTTTGATTTTCATTGCCTTATAGTATTCATCGGATTTTATATCGTCTGGAATTTCAACCTTCCATCCGCTCTCAAATTCACGCTGACAACGATTAAGAAGAATTTTACGCACTACCATAAATCCACTAGTTGGTTTTCCTTCTCTATCTGCTATGTTAATTGTGAGTTTGGGGTCAACGCTATCATATATATTTCTCGATAGTTTTGCATACATAGCAGCAAATGTTGGCTCGTCAGTTGCCTTTTCGAAAATCAACTGCAAAACAATGCAAATAATACGACCATCTTCTTCTTCAACTGAACGATTGGCCCAACCAATAATTTCTGGAGAAACCTTAGCAAAGTTATCTACTGTAAGCTTATTAAGCAGTATCTTGACTTTACGTTCCACAATCTCATCGGAAATATCGCTGGCAATTCCTCTAATGACCTTATCTTCATCAAATGGTGCATCCAGCTTGGGCTTCCATCTATTCTCAGTTTGTACAAGTGGTTCATAGTTGGTGATGAGAGGAGATGATGGTTGATTTTGATCACCTTGTTGTCCACCTCTACCGCCTCTATATCCTCTTGATGTTTTAGAACCGCGAGAAGCTCTGTTTCCAGTGCTAGGAGTTCTACCACCAAGTCCTGATACTGAGCGACTAACATTCAGACCTCCTTGCATTGTGCTAGCACGGAAGCGTTCCTCGGATGTCCTTGGGGTAGATTTGAATGAATTCATATCGCCCAAAGTATTGAGAATTTGTGAGCGACCTCCAGAACGATCTTTGCCCATACCTCCTCTACGGTCTTTAGAAGTAGTAGATCTATCCTCTGCTAGAACAGATTCGAAAGCATACTCTGGCTTCTTTAAACAAACACTACGGAATGAAAGCAAAAACTCTGATGGATAAATGATAGTACCGTTTCTCAAAGCTGGCAAATAATTTTTAACACTTGGGGGATATATATCAAGTTTAGACATTTCTTCTACAGTCAAGTCACGAAGTTTGATAAGTTGTTCGCTTTGATTTTCTGTGACTGTCTTCTTGACTTCGTTGGGCTCTGAAGTTTTAGATTTAATTTCTTCAGTTAGGATTTCAGAAAGTATTCTATTGGTTTCATTCTTCTCTGCTAGTTTCTTTTCATCATCATCGATATCGGCAATAACAGATGTTGTTTTTGGAACCACGTTGGTAGCTTCAGGTGTTTCTGGTAGTTTTTCGGGTTCAGTTGGAGCAGGTGAAGTATCTTTTGTGGCTTGAACAACTTCGGCTGGTTTACTTTCAATACTTTCAACTTTGATATCAAGGTCAGATAATTTGGAAGTTACAGATTCAATAGAATCTACTTGTTCAGAAGGCTTGGTGGCTTTCTCTTCGGTTACAGAATCTGTGCTTTCAACAATGATCAAAACTGGTTCTTCTGGCTTTACAATTTCTGGTTCAGTTGATTGAGTTTTAACATTTACATCAACACTAGGAATTTTTTCAGCTACTTTTTCAACTTTTTCTAATTGTACAGGTTCCTTCTCAGAAATGGTTATGTTTGGTTGAGATGATATGGACTTGATCTCATCAACGGGGGTTATATCTTTCTTGGGAGCTTCAGGTTCGGGTGTATATTTTGGTTTTTTGATTGCGGTGTTTGCTAAGGACGGATTAACAATTTTGATAGCCTTGGAAGCGGGTGGTAAGACAAAATCTTTTTTTATTTCCTTGTTTTGTGACTTCGAATCATCTAAAGAAACTCCATTTGATTGTGTTTTTGAGAGTATGGACTCGGGTGGTATGAAACTTGCATCTTTCTGTTGGTGAGGAATATACAATGATGTGTTACTATTACTGGAAGGAATTTCAACTTCTTTTTTAGTGTTTGGGTTTACAATAGGTATTCTGGAGGATTTGGCTTTTGGTGTAAACTCTACAGAGTTGAGATTAAATTTCATGGTACTGGTATGAGAAACCCCAGATGGAGGTGTTGATCCAATACTTGTAGATTGTTGAGCTGTAATTCCTGGAATAGGAATAGCATCAGGTGCTGGGTTTCCCAAAACAATATTTTGTTGCATTGAATGGCCACCTCCGACTCTAGGCATCATGTATGATGCTTGTTGAACAAAGCCCATGTGCTGGGGATGCTGTTGATGAAAGTTGGGAGGACCAGAATGATAATATTGTGAATCAAATGGAACACTTCCGATTGGCCCGGTGGGATACTATTTCAATTTAAATTTAAAATGAGATAATGTATAGATTGAAAAATGCAAGATAAACCATAGCTAAAAAGAGTACTTACATAGTTTCCGGGATTCCAATGTTGCATTGGTTGACCTATAGATCCCATTGGTGGTTGTGAATTGTTTTGCATTTGTGTTGGCATATTATTGTGAGGCATTTGCATTGGTGAAATAATGTGTGGTACATTGTGGGCAGGAGCGGGCATTGAATATTGTATAACATTTTGATTTCCTGATGCTCCTGGGATTGAACTTATGTTGGGTTGTTTTTCACGAGCATGGGGCATAGTTTGTGGATTGATATGTATATAAGGCATACCAACACCATTATGTACATTTGCAGAAGGTTGACCTCTGTTGTTAATGTTTGATTGGTGGGGAGGCACTTGTGGTTGATAGCCACCAAACTGAGGTTGTTCTAAATGTTGTCCTGGTATATGGAAACCACCAGCACTGTTGTCTCTATTGTGTGATGAAATGGGATTAGTAGATGTAGACGATAAGGGTGTGGCACTAGTCATATATGGGGATTGCGGGGCTATTCCAGTGTGAATAGGAACTTCGTTGTGTGTTTCAGATTGTAGCTGGCGATTGGGATACATTGGGGGGACTATGTTTGAAGAAGGTATTCTTTTGTGAGAAGTTTCATCTGGAACTGGGAATGACATGCGTGGTTGTTTGGGATGACTATTATGTTGGTAGCTCGAGAATGAAGTTTTAGTTTGGTTTTTAAAGTTGATGTTTCCGGATTCTCTTGTTTCTTTGTTGTTAATTGTGTTGTCTTCCGAGGAGATATTATGGTTTTGAGTCCGTGTTAGATTGTCATTTTGTATTTTATTATTGCTTGGGAGTGGCACAGGACCGATTCCGTCATACTCAGTATCCTAGAATAGAAAAATAATTTAAATAATGGATCAAATATATTGTTACAAACAAATAAGGAGTTTTAATAAGTAGAAAATCTTCTGAGTTAAGGGGATATATGTTGAAATATGTTATCAAATTTGAGGAAGTGTGTAGTTGTAATCGCTGAAGAGTTTGGGATTAAGATATTTATCCATTGGTGGAAATTATTGGAGTTTCTGCAAATTTAAATAAAAAATGAGTTACGTACATTTGGTTCAACATCCAGTTTGATGGCGTTTTTAGAATTTCCAAAAGATGGTTTTACATCTACTTTTGGTAGTACAAATGGAACCCCGCCGCTAGTTAAGACTTGGCTAGATTTGACTCCTGAGTTTCTTTGTTGGTCAAAAGACTTTAAGTCGCTTTTTCCAAATTGAATTCCAGGTACTAGAAAAGGATATTGGGGAAAAGGGTTAAAATTTTTATATCAAGATAACGAGATAGTGTAGAGTAAATTATAACGCTCTACGGAATATCAAATATTCAGTAGACAAGTGTGGAAATTTGACTTACTGGGAACTGGAATAGAATCAACTAAAGGTAGTTGAACAGGGCTATCGGTTTTATTTAGGATATTGAGATTATTGTTCATTTCTGGTACAAATGTTTCGGATCTATGAAGAAGTAGCAAGTAAAACAGAGTTATTATAGGTTTGAAGCGGCGATGGAAAAGGAGATTAAAAATGATGCTTACCCATTATTTAGTGTGTTGATATCTTTTGGATTTGTGGGGCCGTTTATATCAGATTTAACACTAAGACTGGTTGGAGTATTACTGTTGAGATTTGATATTGATTGGGCGTAAGTCTGCGCTTTAATAGATTCTGTTCCTAAACTATTGGTGCGTCCACGTGCTTGTTTTTGCGAGTGCTGATATTTAGCTGTGTTAGTTACAAACTCTGTTGAATGTTCTGATTTGCGGTTCATTGAATCCACTTATAAAAAAAAGTAATAAAAAGTTTTTTGTACAAAAAAAATCAATTGTTCTCCCTTTAATAAAGAAACTAGCAAAGCCTATATTTTCTATAAGAACACAAAAGAGATTAGATTGTTAGATGCTAGCAAATGGGTGTGGTATTTTAAAAAAGAGAGTTGGGAAGCGTGGCTTGGGGAATGGGGGGATGGATTACCTGTTTCAAAATATAGATGCGAGCTGGTTTAGCTTTTAGGAATTTGATAATTCTATAAAAAACAGGATTAGTAAAAATAAGGGGTTTTAGATAGAGAACATAATTAAGTGGGGTGAAGATGTTTAGAGCGGGAAAAGTTTTTGGTGTGAGTAAAGATTTTAAGTGGAAATTGTATAAGCTAGAATTACCTATTTCCTGACTACGAGAGTTAAAGAGGGAGGGGTAACTGTAGTAGGAAAGAAGAAAACAAATGTTAGCTAAACAAAGAAAAAATTTGCTGGTTTTTTTTATCCCTTTTGGTTCGCAGCGTTTTCTGATTTGCTGCAGCTAATATGCATATATTTTGGTTCCACTTATGTTTGTAATCAGCTTGTTAATATATTTCCTGCAAATCAGGTATCGATTAGCTAGACCTTGCCTTAATGCGTTATATCTGCACCCTATCACGCTGCAGTACAGTTTTATCCAGTTTGTGCCAGTTGAAAAACAATAGGTTTCTTTTCCCATTGTTTTTTTTGTGTGGGTTGGTTTGTTTTTCTTGGTATACAATACCAGCTTTGAAATTGATACATTTTCTATGACAATTTGTTTTTCATATTTGAATGCAACGTTAATTTCTGGTTTTTGTTTATTACAAGCACATTCCCTACCCAAACCCCCTATAAATATATATGAAACTGTTGTAAAGTGCAAGTTCTGGATTATTAATAACTTTAAAATCAAAACCATAATGTTTCTTATTAATAATACACTGATGTTGCTCATTTCCGAACATCGTACATATTAATAACCATCTGGAACCATTACGGTCTTTTAATGTGATAAAAAATGCAAATTCAATACAAGTATCCACAAGTAAAACACAACAGTAGAACATTCCGATATTTACAAGTTATTCCAGCAAATTATCTAAACAAGTGTAATTCCAAAAACAATAATCAAAACACTTTTTCACAGCCTGATGCAAAACATTCTAGTTTATTCACACTAGTATTGTATTTTAGCAACCTTGTTGCTTTTAAGTTCGAAAAATAAATCTGGCACTAATAATAACCATATTTCCACCCCATTGCCCAATATTTCGTTTAAAACCTTTTTCTCAAACATTGCTCAAAAATCCTTTTTAAATTATACACTCATATATTTACTCTTAATATATATCTCACCTGTCTCATCTAAAACGTATAAATACCAAGCTTACTCAACTGTTTCATGAATTAAATTCACCTAGAAACATTCTCAAAGTTCCATTATATCACCCCCTTTAAAACTTTGAACATATATCTAATATTTTCCCTCTTTGCTCATTTTAAAATTATATCCAAATCTTCATTTCAAAATTTAGATTTGCGTTAATAAATCAGAATAATATATAGTATCAAAAGTTTGATAACCACAATCAAATGGACAAAGTTCAAAACATGCCAAACTTGGATTCAATAGCTTTATTAGCTGACATAATATCCAACGAAAAGATCCCAAAAAATGAAGAAAGTCATGCAAAAGAGTTAAGTCCAAAAACCAACATTTCTGAGCCGTATACTAGAGATCAACATTCGTATACCATATACTCCACTTTTACAGAAAAGGTTGTAACTAAACCAAACCTATTGGCCAATAAGGTTGATTATAATGATTATAATGATAAACATACCTTTACAGAAACCCCAAGCCCATGTAAAGTATCTAATATCAATAACCCTCCCACCAACAATAATGTTGATTTGAGAGACAAAAAAAATCCGGATATTACTGATACATATACTTTTATTCCTCAACGTCAAATAAAACATACTGGTAGTCTCAGCCCTAGAAAATCTAGTTCACAATCTGAACAGTTGTCTGTAATGAATACCAGGACAAATGGTAGCAATAGCAATATGAGTCCAAAGGATAGTGGTGTTTATGGAAACACTTGGGATTACTATAAAAAACCCATTAAACCTACAAATAATGAAAAACACTCTGATAGAGATAATAGTAATATCCAGGGTCATAAAGTATCGAGTATAGTTGATACCACTAGTGTCAGTGTAAATAATACGAGTTATCGTAACAAAAAACTTGGCAGTAACATTGTTTTGGAAAATTATACAGGAATAAGCTCAAAAGTTTTTCAAACTAGCAATATTTCAAAACCACCAGGAACAGATGATACACTTTCAGAACCACCTCTAGGAAATGGTTACTCTACTCCTGAAAGAACTGTAAATGCTAATGATGTCAAGAATTTATTGTCGAGTTCAAAAGTATCCTATAGTAATCCATGGGGAATAACTCCAGTTAAAAGAAAGTTTAGCTTTGATTACACAGAATCAATTCCTAAAAAAAATCTTGAAAAAAATAATCAAACCAAAAGCGAAACTAGTTACTATAACCAAGAAAAAGACAGTGCCAGTACCCCAACTAAAGCGAATGGAAATTTATATTTATATGCCAATGAATCTATTAATAAGAAGATTGAAAGCGAAAATGGTAGTTCAAGATCAAGCTCAGAAAATCAAACCAGAGAAAATGTTAACACAGATGAAAGAGATATTGTTTTCAGTGGTACTAGCGACTTGGAATGTGATTCATACAATTCAAAGAACACAGTTAAGGAAATGAAGGTTAATGAACCTCCTAAAAAGATATTTCGTATAGGAGAACAAGACGAATCTGGTAACAAGGGAAAAAACTATTATTTTGTTGATTATTCTGAAAACTCAAAAATGCTTACTCCAAAGTTTAGACGTAGTAGAAACTGGAGCAGAGAAGAAACTTTACTTCTTTTGAAGGAAATTTCGGAAACAATCAAAAACTTGAATCCCCAAAAACGTGAAATGACTCTCAGATCTAACTTGACATTCGAGACTATTGCCAAAAAACTTACAGAAAATGGATATGAACGTAATGCACAAGCTTGTTTAGTTCGATGGAGAAACGTTTTAAGAATTTACAAAACTCACAGAAAGTCCATTATTGAAAGTGGTGGTGATTTTTCCAAACACCCATTTGCTTACGAAATTGAAAAGATGTACAAGAATATATTTGAAATAACTGAAGATGAGGCTGAAAAGATTAATCATGAAAATCCTGATTTGGGAATCGAAGGTTTTAGTAACTCAAACCAAATCAACAGTGATGTACCCATACCTGAAGAGAAAAAAGACCTAAATGATAATAAAGTTGATCCAACCCCAAAAGTTTTTCAAAATATAAACGAACACAAGTACACAAATGAAAACAATAATACGATTCAAAATATTACCAAAAAAGAAAATTCCTTCAATGATTTCCATTTTTATAACGCAAATGAAACTATTATTCATAGAAATAATATTAAAGGAAACGGAAGTGGTGTTTACATCACAAACTCTAACAATGTTGGATATAACAGCTTCAGTCCAAATATTAACCAGTATGAATGTGGTATAAATGGTGATGAAAACACACTAAACATGAAAAAAATAAACCAGAGTAGATCAAAAGCATATGCTTATAACAACTGCTCAAGCTCAACTCCGAGGAATCTGTATGGAATAGATACAATCAACAGCGAAATGCCTAAAAGAAGTGAAAATTTTAACAAAACTCAAATTCAGTACACTGGTGATAATAAAGCACAATTTCAGAGATTTGGACATGTAGAATATCAAAAAGCAAGGGAAACACATCCAAAGTTTTATCGTGGATATGAAAATAACCACAACTCTGTAAATCCAATTTACCATGTGTCATATCAAGAAAATGTTAATGGTAGCAGCAACGAAACTTTTGCGTTCAAACCAACAATTGATACTATAATTAATCGAGTGTCAGATACAAAAAAGAGACAAGAGGAAAACTTTTATAAAGAAAATAGTAGCTATAAACAAAGATTATTTGAAAATGAAAGCAGAAACAGGGAAAGAAGAGTTGATAGGGAAGATTACAATGTCAGCAGAACTAGTCGTGGTATTGCAGAAGAGTACCCACCATACAACTATTCAGGACAACAAAAAATGAGAAATTCCATGTCTCTTGAAGATAGGTTGGATGCTCTTGAAAAATGTATAAAGTTGATGACACATGATATTTACATTAATTCACAAATTGTAAAGCAATCAGGTACAGATATTAACACACTAAAGAAAGAATCGGAAAGCTTGAAAATTAAGATGAGGGAATTTTCAGAAACCAAACAAAACTAATCCAAATTATAAGAAAACGTGTTCCATGATTCTTGTATTTTTGTGGCAATTCTGAAGAATTTTTTGTGGTTGCTTTGAATTTTGGCTTTGGAGCAACACAAAATTAAAATTTAATATACTCTGTATTTATCAGTTTATTTCTATAATAAAAGTGTAACCACTAAAAGTTTTCTTTTTTCTGTACACATTCTTTGATGTAAAGAAGAATTTGCCCTAAGCTACAACGCATACTCAATTGGCTACTGAAATTGTATTTAGTGGTATACTTCAATCGCTTAAAAGAGTTGGAACTTGATTGATAGTTTTTAAATATAGAAACCATATTTATATGTCAATAAAAGAAAGGGTACACCAATGGGGTATTGAAACATCATTGAAAACTTTTGGTGTTGCTACAGCGTGAACAACAAACTAGAGATTGAGTTTTTGATCGAATAATAAGGAGTAATTTTCAATTTTTCCTAAATAAACAAAAGCAAAACATAAACAACAGATCATTTTACCATAAAAAAATTTAAATATAACTGTATAAAAGCTGTGATACAAGGAATAAATACATAATGGTTTCTTATACATTAAACCTTATCGGTAAGGTTTTTCTATATCAAGGTTCGGGTATTTTTACTGGAAGTTAAGGTAACTCAACCTCTTCTATATTTTTATGAAAGAAATCTGTTCCTTGGAGCCAGACGTGATATTATTTTATTAAACTTCTGTGAAACTGGTATTCATTTTCTAAAAGTAACTTTGGTATGTGAATTTAATTTATTCAAAAATGGTTAAATTTTGTTTTTGCTTTCAAAACAAAAAAAAAGTTCCAAAAATGGTTAAATGAATGGAATTTTACTGCTCCGAGTTTTTCCAACTTTCTTTCAGTTACAAGCACATAAAGAGTGGTTTTTCTCAAAGATATACTTTTCTGTGCCATAGCGATAGTCTGGTTACTATTTTTTTGACTTGTAAAGTTGGTTTATTGATCACCAATAGTCATGAAAAGTCAATAGATAGAGCTAATTAAATATGGCACATTCTTGAGTAAATAAGATGGTAGTAAATCTTCTTTTTCTTAAATAAACCTTTTTCAGAAAAATGGTATCTTGTTGACTAAACAATCCACCATATGATGGTCCAATTTGGTTCATTTCTTTTGTTCCAAAATGATTCTCGTTTTCTATAAGGATCTAGCTACTTTTATTGGTTGTAAAATGATTTCCTATTTGCATCAAGTATCTTTCAATGAAAAAAGGATAGAAACTAAGTCTAAATGAGAGTATTTTTATTGGAAAAAAATTTCCAGCTTTGTGCCTTATAACCATTTCAAAAGGGAGGCCGTAACTTTGATAATTTAATAGTAAAAAGTACGGCTAGTGGTATATATTTAGAGTTTTTAAAATAGATTTTGATTGTATATTTGTGATGATCTTGAAAAGAGTTTCAAATGGAACCATCATTTTGAAGTGGGGAAGTACCCCTTATCAAATAAGCATTTAGTTAATCTTGTTATTGGATCCAAGGTAAAACATAAATTGATTTGTAATTATACTAAAACAAAACGGATTGCTAAATCTGTACAACAAAAATGAAATTTGGTCCATTTTAATACCAAACCTTGGGAAAACCATGACTGTATTTTTGTATTTGAACTTTATGGCTAGTCTTGGGAATATTGCTGTTAAATCTTCTTTTTGAGAATAAATTGTTTTGGCTAATCGTTGGTTGTTTTTAAAGATGTTTCTTTTTTAAATTCATGTGATCCTTTTTGTAAAGTTCCGTAAAATCATTTGCCAACCTAAATTGAAAATCCACAAATTGGGTATAATTTGATAAAAAAGATGAATAAACCCACTATACAAAACAGTATATATCGATGAACATTGTAGATCCCTTTTTGTTGATACTAAAAGTTCTTTGTTAGAGTGGTGCTTGTTGTTCTGCAATTTGTTTTTCAAGATAAATTGATTTTATTAACGAAAGTAAACAATAATAAAACTGCTTTCATTTTATTTGTTGATCAATCGAAGGTATACTAATGTTACCAACCATTTGCTGATCAAAATAACTAAATAATAGTATTGGCCAGGTAAAAAGATTTTGTGTAATTTTTGACCAAGTAAGACTTTTATTTCCAATAATTGAGAAAAGCTGGAAAATTTGGTGTGAAAAAATCTTTTTTTGCACAGAATTACACAATTAGTGGTTTGAAAGGATAAACCTAATAAAGCTTTGTTTTAAACTTTTATATTAATTGCAAAAATAATCAAAACTCTATTTCTATTGGTGATCAACAAATCAGTCTATTTAGGGTTTGAGTTAAATTACCCAAATGCCATATTAAGAAAATCTTTTTTTAGTAAAAATCAAACTATAGTAGGTCAAATAGACTAAACAGTGAGGATTTCTTTTTAGTAATATCAAGTAAAATTGACAGGAAAAGATAATTCAATCCAATTAAAAAATAAGCTACAAGTGTTTATTAGCTAGATGATTATTATAGCTACAATAAAATATAAATGTAACGTAATATACAAGATATTACAAATGTTCTTAGAATATGGCTTTTTTTCTCCATTCCTATAAGTCGGCACTCAGGATAACCATTTGCTTTTTAAATTTGTAAGTAAAAAAACATTTTTCCAGTAAAAACGTGTAATAGTATTATCCCTTTTAATCAACGGCATAATTCCCTATCAATTGTCTGGATATAAATAGAATAAACCCACAGTGATGGCAAATTAAATTGTTTTCATTTCAAAAATCTTATTATAATTCAAAAGTTCATCTCTTTCATTCTTATATTTTTACATTTGTCACCTTAACTCTTTGTAATCCTAGTATTCGATTATTATTTTCCTCCGACATTTATACTTTGGTAGTGAATCCTTATATCATTGACAACACAGCTTTGCTCTCTAGCCCCATAAAAATAGCTGTATTCTTTCACTGGTATTTTCGTTGATGATAAAAAATCATCCTCTTCTTGGGTTAAACTTATAAATGATAGAAATTATTTATACCAACCATTCAAACATTTCTATCAAAAGTACCCCCAACCAAAATATGTCACTTAAAAAAACCACTAACGAAAGTGCCATTATGGATGTCCCATTGATGTTTTTTCCCTCTGACAATGAAAAAACAACCAACAATATTGAAGCTTCAACAAAATATTCAAAATATTCAAGCGAAGAGTTTATTTTTGAAAACGATAACACATCAAGCATTGTTGAATCTGAAACTGCAGACTACACCATACCTTTCCAAAACAATAATAAACTTTCACACCCCGATAAAAAAAGACTTTCAAGTTTACAAAGCTCTAGTATTGATAGAAAAAAGAATAGTGTAAACTCACCAAGACCCAGCGACGATAGCTCTAAAGCAGACATTATAGATATAATCCTGGAGGTTGGTACGGATACAGAAAATGAGCCAAATATCC